>JAEDXX010000474.1:0-42634 GCA_021725515.1 Epicauta chinensis
CGCACATAATCTAAAAAATTATACTTCAAGTAATCATCTAAACAAGTTTTATTCGTTGCCTGATCAATTAAAACGTTATTAAAAAAGTGCAAGTTTTCCGCCGAATTTTCTCAAAAAATGAAAACTAAATAGAGGAAAATCAAATTGTGAATTAATACGCCCATCATTTTCTATAAGATTTTCTAATTTTACGCAAATCGATTCACTATTCAATGTGAAAAACAATAAAACGTGAAAAACATTTTTCCTGTTTTCCGGAAAATTGAAGCGATTTTTCTAAACCAAAAATTCAACTTATGCTACTCTATTGGCTTTGTCATCGATTACAATAGAAAACGGGGCTTCGATTTTGTTTTGTTTCCTTTAAGGTGATCCAAATGCGGCAAATAATTCACCGTCAATTGCGATTGTTTTCGATAGCAATTGTTTTGCTGAACGCAAATCTGCCCGTTTTCTAGTTTAACACGACTCTTGCTGTAGCAATTAGTTTTGTTAGGTACCAACAGTTGTCAAAATATTTACAATATGGGTAAATCCACTTAAATTTCACGGTGGATTACTTTACAGTCGTAGTATTATTGTTCAGATATAAAATTGGGAAATACTTAAGTAGAATAGAAGGATATATGGTCGTATGCCGGAACACCTGTGAAATTTTTCTACGGAACTTTCTAATATTGTTGGCGTCTTTGAGTGTTAAATTTTTGGTAAATTGATGTGTTGCCAGCCACATGTTATCACCAACTCTTAAATAAATTAAAACACAAATGTTGATCAAGTTAACTGAAACGTTTTGTTTTCGTTTCAACTCTTCTTCTGTATTGTTGCAAATTAAAAGTGAAAATATTCAAATGATTCTTAGAATGCTATGAAAAAATACCGGGTGTTAACGAATACAGGGTTAGTCTGTATCAGAAAAATCGACTATATATTTTTTTTCAAAAAGCACCCTGCAAATATTGTTCAGTATGTCGAAAAAAGGGGCCTGGGAAAATATCAGTTCTTAATTTTAATATTAACAGGTGCCTCATTGCGATTTTCCATTTTCCATTTGATTAACATGGGGAAAAGATTCTTTTGCACTTTGGAATTTTATAGCTCACGTTGGGAACAATATTTGGAAATGACTAAAATACATTCTTATAGAAAATTTAATGCTCTACAAAAAAGGTCTCTTACAATTTTTTGATATAATTAGTCCTTCAAAAGTTATTCAAGGTTAATTGTAAATTTTTACATTTTCCCAATTTTTCGACTGGAACCATCAACTTTATGGGAAAATTTTATAGAACATTTTTGTAGACCATTTTATTCTCTACAACTTAACTCTATAAAAATTTTTGATATTTTTTACAGATCGTTAGTTATTTGCAATGAACTGATTTTTTTTTATTCTAGAATTATCTAGATTTTCGCATTGATAACTATTCAACATTGTGAGTGAAATAACTTTCGACCTGTAAAGAATATCAAAAACTTTTATAGAGATAAGTTATAGACGATAAAATCCTCTAGAAAAAATGTTCTATACAATTTTCCCATAAAGTTGATGATTGCGTCAAAAAAACTGGAAAAATGTCAAAATTTACTATTACTACAACTTTAACCTTGAATAACTTTTGAAGGACTAAATATATCAAAAAATTGTAAGAGACCCTTTTTGTAGACCGTTAAATTTTCTATAAGAACGTATTTTAGACATTTCGAAATATTGTTCCCAACGTGAGCTAGAAAATTCCAAAGTGCAAGAGAATCTTTTTCCCATGTTAATCAAAATGGAAAATGGAAAATCACGATGAGGCACCGGGTAATATGAAAATTAAGAGCTGATACTTTTACATGCCCATTTTTTTCGACATCCTTAACAATATTTTCAGGCTACTTTTAAAAAAATATAATCGATTTTTCTGATAGTCTAATACAGGGTGGATTACAAAAAACGCCCCAACTCCATTATTTTGAAAGATATGACAATACTGCTTGGAACAAAGATAGATGCCAATTCAATGCTGCTTCCTGTTTCACCGGAATTGGATTTCTTAACTGGAACACCTTGTATATTTTATTATTTCTGGATACCTCGTTAAATTGTCTTTTAAAAAGCTCCAAGGCATTATTATATGCCTAAAACCAATCGTTAGTGAGACATTCGTCAATTAATGTATTTGTTAAAGTAGGCATTTGGATAAATGCCTACAAGCAATAGTTATTGATAAATTCAATCAAGTAGGCTATGGAAAGAATAGAAATTTTTTATTAATTTTAGAGATTTTTGAAAGACAATTTAGCGAGGTATCCAGAACTAATAAAATATACAAGGTGTTCGCTATTTAAGAAATTCAAAATTGATGCCACTTCCGGTGAAACAGGAAGCAGCATTGATTTGGCATCTATCCCAAAACATAGATGATAATAAATTATGCAACTTTGTTCCAAGCTGTATTGTCATTTGTTTAAAAATAATGGAGTTATGGGGCGTTTTTTATAATCCACCCTGTATATGAAACAATTAGATTTTAATGGGCGAAAAAGATAACTTTTCACTAAGAAAAGTCACATTTTTTTTTAATCAGAATTTTCTCAATAATTACTAGAAATATAGACGAAATCAAGATGCACATTAAAGACTCCATTATTTTTTATACGACTTCTGAATTTTATGCAAATAGAGGAAAATAATGTAAATTCCAAAGTGACGTATCTTGAAATTCTAATTACACGAATCCAGTTGCCAATATAATGTTGATAATCAATAAATTTTATATTTTTACGCTTTAAATTAATTAATTTTATTTGAAATTAACCGATTTTAATTCGATTCGTTGTTAAATCAATGACAACGCCATTAGTAACCGAACGCACGCTTCTATCCGCCATATTGTTTACCAGTCTTGATGTTGATTGGTTGGGAATTGGATCAAGGCCGACTTGTCGACCACTCCAATTACAAACAACATGGCGGGCGGTAGCAACACCTGTGGAAATTTTCTACGAGTATTTGATTGCCGCTTGTTTTTGTCATTTTATTATTTTATTGTCAACAGGATTATTTGCATTGAGAAGCAACAATTATTTATGGTTTCATGTAAAATTTCGTTCTGTCGGCTTTTGATAAAAACAACTAAAGTAACTGTTTATAAATAAAACAAAATCAAAATATTTTGTTTTCATTTGCCCTATTCAGAACTAATTCAAATCAAAACAATTTCGAATTATTCTTTTAAACATTATAATGAAATAAAGAAAAACGTTAATAAAAGTTTGATGGGCGAATTGTTCAACAGCGCAAAGTCTAAAAGAGGATATTTAACTGACAAATAAAGGATGGAGAATGTATTCCAAAAAAAAAGTGTAATTTTTAACCTGACTTTTCTCGAAAACTGAGACAGAAATAGAGAAAAGTCAAATTATACAGGGTGGCTACTTTTCGATGGTTTTACAGGGTATCTCCTATAAGAAGAGTCCGTACAAAATAACTGATAAGACATCTAAACTACTTTTTCGAGACTAATCAGTTGGTCAAAATAGATTTTTACTACGTTGGCTTGTTTTCGATTTATTTACGGTTTTTCAATTTTCAAAAGTGCCACATATCTCGTAGAATTTCTGACAAGTTGATACTTTTTCCACTGATTCTAGTGCAGTTTTTAAAGCTCATTTCATCTGGCTAATTAGACTTTCTCTAGCTTTCACTATTTTTGAGTTGTTAACACAAACTTATGATTTTTTAAATGAAATTGTTAATTTTTTACTGATTCCAAATTTATATAATTTTTACTGATTCCAATTTTTTTATAATTTGTTATGGTTATTTTAAATAATGTAAGGTATTTCGAGGCGAAAAATCGCAAAAATTAAATTCGAAAGGAGTTTAGAGTGCTATGAAACCATTGTTTTTTAGCTTGTCAACGAACTATTATTTTGGTTGTTATTTATTTATTCTTTTGTTTTCTTATATTGCACTACCTAACATTTGTTTCATGGCACTCTAAAGTAGTTTTTTAGATTATGTGCTCTTATATACGATTTTCGCATTAATGTACAGTACTCGTATGTTTTTATTAATACTTAATTTCATAATTTTGCATTCTATCGAGAATCAATCGAAAAATTCCGGTATTAATTTGTAACAATATTTATGAACAAATGAAAACAGAAACAAAGAGATTTCAGTAGAATTGACCGACAGTTTATTCAATTGTTTTCATCAAAAGTTGAAGTGAAGAAAATGAACAGATGACTGTAACTAATTGCCGATTATCAACGCAAATAATCTTGTTAACATGTAAGTGACAACAAAGCAATGAACCAGTAGGTAAAATATCGAAAAGTGACCACAAAATAGAACCGGGTGTTCGGACTGTCGACAATTTTTCGTCATCTCTTACAATTTCCAAGTACTTTTCCCAATAATTCAAAGGATTATATAATCCGCTCAAGTGTCAAGTCGCCCCTAAATTTCCTTACCTGCGATCGCTAGTACCGTCAATTTTAGAAGAAAAATTTGATTTTACTTAAAATTCTTTTCTTAAATTGAAAAAGAATCAAACTATCCTAATATTCTAATATTATTTCGTATAAATTGATAGAAAAGATAAAAGCCATGATATGAATGTAATTATAATTTGGGATTAGAGATTATTCAAAATTTAAATTAGCGCCTTCAAATTTGATCAATATTCTGATATCTAAGACAGAATTCGTTACTTGTCTACGCTTAACTTTTAAACAATAGAAAACTTGAACAATTTTCTGCTTCCATCACATTAGCTTTTTTCCGCAAGAAACAAATTACTGTACGTAAAATAATTAACACAAAGCGCTAGAAACGTTATTTTAGAGTAATCTAAATGTTGAAATACTGCGCCATTCATGTCTTTTTTCCAACAAAATTTTCATAGACAAAGTCGAATTTGCTATTGTAATCGCTTACAATGCTATAGTCGGTACATTATTGTAATATAAAGTTTGACATTTAAAAGATGTCAAATTTTATGCATCTCACCAATCTGAAAGTCTCTAACTTTGAGGATTTAATTACCAATTAAGATTTTATCACCTCAAGCATGTCAAAATCTAGGGAGTTTCAGATCGTAAGTTGCATAAATTTTGACATTTGTCTGTCAAAATTTTATATTACAATAATGAACCGAGTATACACTGAGAAAATTTTATCGTAGATACTGTCATCAAAGTATGGTAAAATTTTTGACAGTAGCGAAAACCATTTTTATTTTTAAATGTACAATGTCGAATAGTAATATTCACTACCTGTATGATAATTTTTATCATCTTTCTGGTTACTGTTATTATTATTTTTATTATCCTTGTATAGTAAAAACTACTGTACAGGTATCGTTAGTGCTATACTCTGTCCAAAAATTAAATATAAAATTTCAAAGAACAAATGGAAGGTTGTAGGCAGCTTAATGTTTGAAAAGTTCCTAACTTTTAGATTGTTTAAGTGAAAGAAAATGTAAATTATAATGTGGCACTACTGTTTGAATAAAATCCTACGCACTTCTTTACATAATTTGGTGTATTTTATTTTATTTTTGATATTAACCAATAAGTACGATTTTTTATATTTCTTTGGCGATTGTAAGATCCTTTACAAATCAATTTTCAGTTTAATACTGATATTAATAAAGAATCAAAATTTTGGGGTCCTAATGCACGTGACTATTTTTCGTTGCGTAGGTTTGCTGCATTTCTGTCATTTGAAATTTTAAACTTAATTTTTGGATGGACTATAACATAAAATTTTCTCATTGTTAGTAATGACAAAAATGTATTATTGAACACAGGAAAAATACGCTTGTTTGAAAATCACACAAAAAATGTATGGGTGTTATTCAAAAAAACCAAAGTTGGTAGCTGTGGCAGCGAAACAAAAGAAGATAGGAACAAAGTAAAAAGGCCAGATCATGCATGATAATAAACCAAACAATTTTTTAATTAAACATTTTTTCATAATTTTGCACATTAAAAAGTTACAGCCAATACTTATTTGACACTTTTTTGTTCCACCCTGTATATAGTTTGATATCGTTATTATCAAAAATGTGGGAGTTTTTTTCGAAAATTTCGATTTCGCAAATAGTGATTACAGAAATTATATTTGAAAACACTTTAGAGTGCCATGAAACAAATGTTACCTAGTGCAAAATTAGAAAACAAAAGAATAAATAAATAGCAACCAAAATTATAGTTCGTTGACAAGCTAAAAAACAATTGTTTCATAGCACTCTAAACTCTTTTCGAAGTTCATTTTCGCAATTTTTCGCCTCGAAATCGAAATTTTCCAAATAACTCTCACATTTTTGATAATAACTATATCAAACTATATATATTTGAAATCAGACAAAAATAAGCAATTTAATAAGCAATAAATTAAATATAGGTTCCATTTAAAAAAACATAAGTTTGTGTTAAATCTTGAAAACGACAAAAGCTGCACAAAATTCAATTCAATAAATAAAATCAGCATGAAAAACTGCACCAGAAAAAATGAAAGCATTATTAAAATTTTTAATAGTACAAGAGATACAGGGCACCTTCAAAATAGCGAAAAAATGAAAGAACGGCCATAACTCGAAAACAAATGAATGTATCACAAATCTAATTACACCATCTGATTACCCTCAAAAAAGTAGTCCAGGAATGTCTTATCAGTTATTTTGTACGGACTCTCCTTATAGGAGATACCCTGTAAAACCATCGAAAAGTAGCCACCCTGTATAACTTGACTTTACATTTCTATCAGATTTTGAGAAAATTCCACTAAAAAAATTACGTTTTTCTCAGTAAATTTTCGCGTTTTTTATCGTCAATAACTAACGCTTCCAAACATTCATCACCACGGAGCATTATTTCGTAGTATTTTGCCAATTATTTGAAAAATTTGAGGCTTTTGTTTTGTAAAGTGGAAACAAAAATATATTAAAATCTGGTAATTTTGTAGCTTAGTAAAAACTAATCGCTCAAAAATGAGAGCCGCATTCATTAATGAATTAGTTACAATATGTTCATAATTAATAATTAGTCTAGGTAGAAAAATTAACAAAAAGCGCCGTAATTTACGCTTCTACTAAATACTGAAATGCCGCGCTATTCGGTCGTTTTTTTTACAAGAATTTCATAGATGAAGACGAATTTGCTACCGTAATCGATAACAATGCTAATAGAGTAGGAATAAGTACAATTTTTGTTCGGAAAAATCGATTCAATATTTGGGAAAATAGGAAAAACGATTTTCACGTTTCAGTGTTTTTCACATCTTGTAATGGAGATATTTGTATCAAATTAAGAAATCTTGTAGAAAACAATGAATTCTATTATGTACAACTTGACTTTACTCTTCATTTCTATCAGAGCTTCAGGAAATTCAATCAAAAAATTACATTTTTCTCAGTAATTTTTCGCATCAGCTACAATTTTCTAATTAGTAAAATTATATACGAAAATCGAGTGATTTGATAGAGATGCGTTAGAATTTCCAAAATTTCGGAAAATTTCAACAGTTCCGCCTACCTGATACCTTCGCTCCGCCTCCATAGCCTTAATGCATAAAAGGCGACATCTTTCTAAGGAATGATATCAGTTTGTATTCACTGCAAGTGGTGTGAACATCTTGTGTGCTCGTTTTAATCTGTGCAATTACCTCAATGACGAAATTTCGATAATGGAGAATTCGATTAGAGATCAAGCCGAGATGATAGTCTCATCAACTACCGATCCAGATTTAGAAAATAATGCTAATGTGGATGACGTAGCAACATACACGAGTGATGAAAGTGAAGATGATGCAATGTCATTATCATCAACAACATTAACGGCATCCCTGTTCTCATCACGTCCACCATCACCAACATCAACACCACCACCATCACCAGATCGTTCCGATGATGCTGACGTCGATTACTCTTTGGAAGATGTGGACGATGAACATGAAGAAGTATCATCATCATCATCATCATCATCAGGCTCATCATCGCCATCACTATTAGATTTTGAATTGGGCTTCCTTGATTATCGGTGTCTATTGCGTCAAGATGCACAAGCTAAACGTATGAATGCTAGTTTAGTGAAACGTTTAAAATGTGATGTGTGCTATCAACGTTTACGGCCACCATTGGTGAGATGTGAAAATAGACATAATATTTGTCCGCATTGTAAAGAACAATGGCTTTTCAATTGTCCATTATGTCGTGGCAACTGGAGCAATGATGTGTCATCGATATTCCGCACATTGTATCTATTAACGAGATTTCCTTGTAAATATACAGAGAAAGGTTGTGATTTTATGGAAGAAAGCGTAGAATTAATGTTTCATGAAAGATCTTGTCAATTTAGAGGTGATCAATGAACGATTCGAATTTATCGCTAAATAACAAAAATTTAATTTTAAGTATGTCCGGTTTATACAGTTTGATTGTAAGCAATTTAAAAAAAAATGCATTTTTTTCTTTGTAATTATCTAATTAATTAATAAAATTTGAATATTTGTATATGTATTTGTTTTTATTTCAAATCTCCCGCTTATTGCAAGTGCCACAAACAAAGATACGCATACTATGATTCGATAGAATAAAAAACATAGAGAACCGATTTAGAGAGGTGTTTGTAAACGTGTTAATTACACAAGTTTTGGCGCTACGATTTACAAAATTACTTGTAATAATCTGTTTTATTTCAAATTGTAACGTTTTCTCTCTTTGTTCGACTTCATTATTACTCCTAAAACACTAACATCCTTCATTAAGAAACAATTTAAATATAAATGATCCACGGCAAATTATTCCAATTTACTCCAAATATCAAAATGTGAAAATTTTACATTTGTTTTTCTTAAAGAATTTGACAGATGAAACCGGACTTTCTATTGTAATCTATTACCGAAGTAATAAAGTAGCAAAAAATTGAATTTTTGTTCAGAAAAATCGCTCCAATTTTCCGGAAAATAGGAAAAACGCTTTTCACGTTTTGTTGTTTTTCACCAATAATAAAAGAACAATTTTGATGAAATTTTCATATGTGCTAGAAAAGGATGGATGTATTCATGTACAGTTTGCCATTTCTCTATTTCTGTCTCAGTTTTTGAGAAAATTCAACTTAAAAATTACACACTTCTTAACCACAGTCGCCCTTAATAAACCATCTCAATTTTTAGTTAAAATATCATTTTCTGATTTCGTTTGGCCAAAAAAAAACAATTTTCTTTTTATAGAACAATTGCCGTCGATTATTTATATTTAAAATGTCTCTTAATTTGGAATGTTAATGTTTTAAGAGTTATTATGAAGTCGAAACAAGGAATAAAGATAAGTTGTTTCATTTTTAAATACATAAAGAATTAACTATTTAAATTTTTTAATTATTAAAAAAACCATTGGAGCAAGAAAAATGAAATATTTTGTTTTCATTTGCCCTACTCAGAACTAATTCAAATCAAAATTATTCGAATTATTCTTTTAAACATTATAAAATAAAGAAAAACGTTTATAAGTCTTAAATGAGCGATTGTTCAACAGCACGAAGTCTAAAAAATGATATTTAACTGAAAACAAGGGATGGAGAATGTACTCGAAAAAAGTGTAATTTTTAAGCTGAATTTTCTCAAAATCCGAGACAGAAATAGAGAAAAGTCATATTGTACATGAATACATCCATCCTTCTCAAGCACATTTCTAAATTTCATAAAAATATTTCAATTATTTTTGGAGAAAAACAGCAAAACGTGAAAAGCGTTTTTCCTATTTTCCGGAAAATTGGAGCGATTTTTCTGAACAAAAGTTCAATTTTCTGCTACTTTAGTACTTTGGTAATAGAGTACAATAGAAAACACGGCTTCATCTGTGAAATTCTTTAAGAAAAACAAATTCGAAAATTTTCAAATTGTCATATTTGGAGTAAATTGGAATAATTTGCCGTGGATCATTTATATTGTTTCTTAATGAAGGATGTTAGTGTTTTAGGAGTAATAATGAAGTCGAACAAAGAGAGCAAACGTTACAATTTGAAATAAAACCGATTATTACGAGTAATTTTGTAAATTGTGGCTAATTTTAACGCCAAAAATTGTGTAATAAACGCATTTACAAACGCTGTGCCAAGTCGGTTTTCTATGTTTTTTTATTCTATCTTTGTTTGTGCACTTGCAATAAGCGGGAGATTTGAAATAAAAACAAATACTTATACAATTATTCAAATTTTATTAATTCATTAATTACAATTAAAAAACATGTAATTTTTTAAACTGTTCCCAATCAAATTGTACAAATAGCAATATACTTAAAATTACTTAAAATTATTGATTTTTAGCTTTAAATTCGAATTAATCATCTTTAAATTGACAAGATTTCTCATGGAACATTAATTCCATACCCTTTTCCATTACATTACAACCGTTTGCCGTATATTTACATGGAAATTTCGTAAACACATACAATGTACGTAAAATCGGTGAAACATAATTCCAATGGCTACCACATAATGGACAATTGACAAGCCATTGTTCTTTACAACACGGACAAATCTTATGTCCATCCTCACATGACACTAACGGTGGCCGTAAACGTTCATAACACACTTCACACTTTAAATATCTCACTAGAAGGTCATTCGTACGTTGCTTTTCTGTTTTTTTACGGTAGATACGCCGATAATCAAGGCTGGCCAATTTAAACTTTTTTGACGCCGGTAACCTTGAGCATGGTGATGATAGGGTGGATTCATCACTTTCACTATTTATATTTGTTGCTGTGAATTCTTGACGGAATCGGTGTAGATATTTGACTTCACCATTCCCAATTGTTACTTTGCAGTAAGCAGGAATACCTGATGATGTTGAAGGTATTGATGATGATGATGCTGATGCTCCACATTCACCATCCACGTATTCCATTGAATAATCCACTGCAGCATCATCACAGATATCTGGATAAATAGGCGGTGATGATGCTGTTAGAGTTGTTGATGACATCGACTTGGTTCCATCTTCACTTTCATCACTCGTATATGATGTTGTGTAATCCACAGGAGCATCATCTGCGAAATTTGGGGTCATAGTTGATGAGACTACCATCACGGCGTGATCACTAATTAAATTCTCCATTATCGGATTTTATAATTTGAACAATTGCAGATGTTCACACCACTTGCAGTAAACACAAACTGAGTACATCCCTTAGACAGTTCACAGCTTTTATGTATTAGGGCGATAGGGGCGGGGCTAAAGAAAGAGATAGCGATTGGGGGCGGGACGACTGAAGAGCTCAAATTTTGCAGAATTTTAGAAGATTCTCATTATATTTGTAATTAATTGCTACATTTACGAACAGGACGTCATCTATTTTTGTTTGTTTCCATTTCATCATTTCTTTTGTATTTGCCCAAATTAGCCAAAAAACTATCAAATAATTCTCAAAATTCTCCAAAATTATTCCAAGTGTTGGTAAATATGTAAAACAATTGCTGATTAACCCGCAAACAATCAAAAAGTTACTGAGATAAGTGTAACTTTTATAACAGAATTTTCTCAAAAATTGTTAGTGATGTAGAAAAAAATCAAGTTGTAAATTACAGAAATCATCATTTTCTAGAAAAGTTCCAATTTTGGTGCCAATCAATTGGATAATAACGGTGAAAAACACTACAACGTGAAAATCGTTTTTCCTATTTTCCCGGAAATTGAATCGATTTTTCGAAACAAAAATGCGATTTTCTACTACGTTATTGGGATTGTAATCGACCACTATAGCAAATTTGGCTTCATCTATGAAAATCTTCTAAAAAACGACACGAATACTGCGCTATTCGAGCTCTAGACTGCTCCTTAATAATGCGGTTAGTTCCGACTGTTAATTATTGAATGTGCCGCACGTTATCGGTTGATAAAAGCTACCAGTGTGATGATGACGGTAAATTCTTTAATTTGTCCAATCAATTAGCATTAAATAAAAGTTAAGGCTAATCAGGTAACTGATTGGAACGAGATAAACTCTCCTCCCTTTATCTCAAGAACGGTTGAGCACACGAAAAAATATTTGGAACAAAATTTGTCGCAAATTTTATGCTCTACAATTCTTATCATAGATGCTAATATCATTGGAGCTATAGAAACCTAGATAATTGCGAAAAACCGATTCTTGTCATCTTTGACCATTAATAACTTAAGATGCAGACACGAGATTTTATGCGACTTTTGAGACAACTTTTAGAACACGAAAATAAAGGCGTATACAAGTTTCCAGCTTATTATCTCTCATTCCGAGGTTGCACCGTTTGTTTTTTGCTAATTTGACTGGTACTAGAAAAGAATTGAATAAAGTGATATCAAGTAGGCTGAAATCTCTTGTTTTCGTTTCAAGTGTTTTTCAATATCTCTATAAATTAACACCGGAAGTTTTCCAATAATTTTCTATAAGATTTCCAAGTTTTGTGCAAAAACGTTCAATATTAGAAGTTGAAAACTATAAAACGTGAAAATGGATCGATTTTCTTCAACATTACAGTAGCAAATACGGCTTTATCTTGAGAATTCTTGAAGGAAAACAGCTTTACAGATCTCTCTTATTTGATATGAAGTAAACCCAATGATTTTTTAGTACCGATTAGTTTGTTTATCAAGTTGCCTTTGATCTCTTAGGTCCGTTTCAACTGTTATTTAGCGTTTTATTATAATTGGGACATTAATTTTGAACGCAACCATTGAAATTTATGTCACATTTACGAACGCAGCTTTTATAGTAAATCTATTCTAAGCGCTATCTATCGCCACTGTTTCTAAATATATAAAAATAGTTATCTAAGTTATCGGCTTCAAAAATATACAGCTTTTAAACATAAAATTCACAGAATTGTATGAAGGAAAATAGAGAAATTGCAAATTTACAATAAAAATTTTAGTAAAATTTATTTTTTTTTTGTATGAAATTGTTTGTAAAATATAGGCGTTTTGATTTATTGTCATTCAGCGCCATCTGTGATGTTATAAGAGTACTAAAAGTAATTAGAATGTAACGTTGCCAATGTAGGCAAGAATTCTGGATTTCTTCCGATTTTGCTATTAATTTGCAATTTCTAAAAAACAATCAGACACATTTTCCTCAATTACTTCTTTATTAACCTATTTAGAAAGAATTACAGTCAAAAATAAGCCTTAAACATCCATCTCTATTATTATTATTATTATTAATCAATCAAATGAGGTTAAAGAAAACCTAACAAAAAAAATTTGGCTCAACATTACACAAAAAAAGCCGAATAATAATAATACAATTCAAGCATATTTACAGAGCGAATCAACACAAAAAAAAAACCGTTTTTATTAAATGAGGAAATTACAAGAGAAAATAACCGATTGATACAATATGCTTTCAACTGTCTAAAAAAAAATAGAGAAAAAAAATAAAGCTATCATCTAATCGTCGAGATTATGCGATAGTAGAAAATTCGCTGCCAAATTCTCATTCTTCTCACACGCAAAATACGCCTGCACCACCAAATGTTCGGGGAAACCCAACGCCTTCAATCGTTCAATAGCATCCTTATCTTGTGGCGTAAACTGTATTGTCATCTGTGGCGGTGCTGGTTGTTGTGTGGGCGGTGTACTCTGTTGTTGTTGTTGACCACCCAATTGCGGCGATTGTTGCCCTCCACCACCACCACCACTTACAGTAGCCGGTTCGTTCAACAATCGCACAAAACTCTCCTGATTCTGTGAGATTAAATTCAATAATGCCGGATTCGTTTGACCCAATTGTTGTAAGACAGCATTCAATAATTGCGGATTCTGTTGGACGACTTGTTTCATCTGTTGAAATTGTGGTTGGTTGCGTAAGAAGGCGAGCGGATCATTCGCATCGGATTGTCGTTCATCGATACCGGACATACTCGGTGTCTAGATTTTAAACAAGAAAAACAAAAGACTAATTATTATGAGACATATATATATAATACTAATATATTGCGACTGATGTTAAAATACAATGCAGTAAGGGGTCACGATAAAAGAGAGATAGAAAGTATGATATTTTTGTATTTTTGTCTCTATCAAGACGAATCGTTTTTGCGCATGCGTGAAAATACAAGTAATAAAATATAGAATGAAGTTGGCGCTGATGTCACCAACAGCCAATAGTAGAACAGAAAAACGCAAGCGCATGCGCACAACGAAACTGTCCTGATAGAGAAGTCCGATATTGCTATACCGTTCTGATTTCGGCAAAAACTCGCAATATATTAGTATTATATATATATGTTATGAGATAATCGAGAAGGCGATTGTTTATTTACAGTCTCTTGATCCTCTCCAATTGTCGGTATACCATTAATCAAATATTCCACAGCCCGATCGGGATTATTGAAACTGGCACGTAAGGCTTGTTCGACTTGATCACGTGGATAGCCCATATCGACGATATTCTGTACCATACTCTCGTACTCCTCACCCATCAATAGGGTCGATTCGGCGGCACTACTCAGACTCGATGTTGTTGTTGTGGTGGCGGTTGTGGTTGTTGTTGTAGTGGTAATCGTAGCCGGAGTTGTGGTAGTTGTAGCGGCGCCCTGTGTGGTGGTTGTAGTCGTGCCAGTCGTTGCACTAAAATTCAGAAAAAATTAACCACGAATCATCAACGAAAAACAAAACAACAACCTTTGTGTAGTTGCAGGTGTTTCGCCACTAGCTGCAGCCGTATTCTCCGGCTTAGTTACCATTATAACAATAAACTTATCCTCTTCGATATTGTATTCGGATAGTACAGCCTCATCTTTCAAGATTTTGCCTCGATAGATGAGTTTCTGGTAGTCCCAGCGGTAGTCTTTGCCCTGTTCGGCTTCGATTTGTTGTTTCAAGTCTTTGACCTATAAAACCATAACCGTTATTATTATTAAGTGTTAATTGGATTAATTTATTGATTGATGAGTGTGGCATTTTTGGATACGTACACTTTTCGCTGCATCTATGTGAATAATGAAATTCTTCTGATGTAAATTCTTCACCGTTATCTTCATTGTTTTTCTATCTATTTTAATTGTTGTTGTAATTTAATTCTAAACGTTATTATTATTGAATGTGATTAATTAATTATTGTAATTAATTAATTATTGTTGGTTTTTTTGTGATAATTTGTTGCTATTTTTGGTTAAATTATTCGTTTCAATGATGTAGCACAACTGACACATTTGACGGCCATATTAAAAATGACAATTCTACCAACACCAACAAACTACAACGAAAGTTACCAAAATTTTAAAAAATTTATCGCAATTATTGGATAATTTAATAAATTTTCAGTGTTTTTCTGAATATTTTGTATTATCTTTGTTCTGAAATAGCATAATTTCCGTTTCAAACTCGAGAAATTGATTGGTTTCGTTCAACTTCATAGACACAAAGTTACTAGAATATTTGAATTTTTGGCGCGTTTATTGCAATAAACAAAACAAATCTATCTCTAGTTTTGTGGTGAAAACGTTACAATTTTTCTCCAAAGAAAATCGAGCGAAAATTCGAAAATTGTTGGAAATTTTAATAAATTTGAGGGAAATCTTAGTAATTTTCAGTTATTAAGTTGGTGCAACTGTCGTTACAAATGGCCGTATGTGTCATTTGTGCAACAACAGAAGTGGCATGGCAACAAGCTAAAATGTGAGTTTAGCAGAGATTGGGCGAGATTTACAGCGACTCGTTGAGTCTCTGCTCGGTCCGAAAAAGTTAGAATGTTGGCGCAACAAACAGGTAACTTTATGTGTTTATTTAACGACAACCGGTATTAGTTTTAAGTATTAGATCATTTAGTCTGTTTGCCGAATCTGTAGCTTTTTTTTGATAGAAAATCTATAAACAAATATAGAATTGCGTTTATTATAAAATTGAGACAAAAATTCTGCTTTTATCGCATGAAATAAAAACTATTTTCAAGGAATTATAGAGAAATTCGCTTAAAATTAGGTTATAATAGTCTACATACAGTAGTGGCATTTCATCTAAGTATATAGGGAGTTATTGATAATACCTACGGTTATATGCAACAAAATCGGAGATTATTTTATAAAAATAGGTAAATAAACTGATAATTAACATTTCTTCCAATATCTTAAACGGATAAATTTGTACGTGTTCGCTGAATCTCTTGTTTTACCGCAAACAAAAGACAAACGCTAGTTAGAAAAATCAAGCTATATGGATGTTGATCCAACATATAAAGGTGACTTGATTCTCGTTTATTTGTAGTGTTCGCCGAATCTGTAGCGTGCACGTTTGTTTTGTTTTTTTGGCAGAAAATCTAACAAAAGACTGTCTTTAATACAGAATAAAAACAAAAATTCGACCTGTAACATATCTGAGGACAGCTTGTTGTTAAATAATGTAAAGAAAATCGACAAAAAGTAGATAAAAGCCTGTATACAGTGACGGCATTTCGTCTAGATAAATAAATACTCTACCAATCCGCTTGTATTTCATATGGCTCGGTTATTGAAAAAATTGTTACTAGATTTGACAATTGTCTCGTTAAACAAAGTACATAGTCTCCGGATGGTAAGCGCGGAATGGACATAAACAAATAAATCCCTAGAAATATCACTAGATTGAAGGATACCAACTTAAATCTAGGGACCCTTTGGTCGGTCAATTTACTATACATAGAAGAGCGAGATTAACAAAAACTTTGCTGGGACTTGATGGGGAAGTATCTGATCCGCTATTCTAATTGATACAACACCACAATTATACAGGGTGTTTTTTCTATCTATGCTAATGGATACATTGGTGTTCGCCGAGTCTCGAATACTCTTCTGAGCCGACCAGTGTATGTATTGTTGCTTTTTTCCTTTAAATTAGTGTAAATATGCAATATTTTTTAGTATTGCAAATATAGTCGTACGAACCGAAACGCGATTTCACTCGAAGACTGACTCTTGATCCGATTTTAATCACACAATAAAGATAGAACATACAGATTTGTGAAAAACGAACAGAGATGGATGTAGTTTAGAGTTGATATTGTAGACTTCTACTATTTTATATCAAATAACAAAGATAGACTATACTGATTCGTGTATGTTAGACAAAGACGGAGATATGTCATCGAACAGTTTTCACGAAACGATAAGCACGCAATTCAATAACATTTCTAATCTAAACAATTAGACACACCTACTTAGATTTCGTAAATATCAGTCACGCATAGATTACAACGATTAGAATGACAAAGTTGTTCTTAATAACGAGTTTACGGAAATTTCTACAGTTTTCGCCATCAAAACTCATTTTAAAAAATGGTGCCGCCTACATACACACCAGGTACAGTGACACAATTGAAAAAAAATCATATGTAGCCTTGAAAATCCAATTTCTTTGTTTATTGATATTATTATAGTATTTTATGTCATACGTAGATATTGTTGGAGTATTAATAGATATCAAAACGATTGTATTAATACGCAAATAATAATTGTTTACTTAACGCCGGGCCATTATGGCGTTGCTATGACGTTATGAAAAATAATAGCCCGTTGTTAAGGTCCGTTGCTATGATAAACAATCTTAAATGTTATTATAACCTCAATTTTCCAAATGTCAAAGAAAAAGTTAAAAAAAAACAAACAAAAATTGACTTCAACTTTCTTTTATTTGTGACATAAACTCGTATACTGTCGACACTCAGGCGTTATTTGTTTCATAATTATTATTATTATTATTATTATTATTATTATTATCACAGTTCGTCAAATCGAGCCTCGAAATGGTTCCCCGACACCGAATGGATGTCGCAATTCGACGGCCCCGTCATGTATCCCGATGAAGTGTCAAGTAAATGGAAATTACCACCGTGGAATATGCAGAAGGCACCCGTTGAACGGTCGGTGAAAAATATGACAATCAATTTTGGGCCCCAACATATGTTATAGTTTGGCTGTTGAGAAATTGCTCAATATTGATGTACCGTTGAGGGCGAAGTATATTCGAGGTATGTTTAAATAACCGGTGCGGTGCTAACGGTTCTAGCGAATCGACTCGAATCGATTTGTAAAGATTTATTGAAGTGAAACTTCTTTAGGTGCGGTAGGGTGGTAAATTTGTTCGAAGCGTGACCTCGTGAGGGGAAACTCTTCCCTTCTAACAGACAGCTGAGAGGGAAGAGTGGGGGCGTTGCCATAGCGTCGCTTTTACTCTCTGTCAATTCTGCCAACTTTGTAATAAAACACTAGGATCTAAAGTTGGTATCATTGATCGATGTGGCATACCGCGATTTATGATTTTTGTATTTATAAATTAAGTAATGGCATTAAATTATATATGGGTCATTCCGCCAAATAAAATCATTTTTGCGGGATGACCCCCGCTGATTTTGTTTTTCAAATTTTGTGTAGTTGCTCTCTACTTTTGGAAAAAGACTCCTTAAAAGTTTGAGCTCTTAATATGCGGCCGTTTCGAAGTTATGATTTTTTTAAATTTTGAAGAAAAAAAATTGTGGAGATTTTACATTTTATTTAATTGTAAAAAGAAACTGGAAATATGCACATCGTGAAAATGACAAATTTGGGGGAAAACCTCTCAGTTTTCAAGAAAAATTATCAAATTTCATGTACGAGGCGCCGCACTGTAACAAAAATCGTTTTTTTTTCACTTTGATTGGATTTTAAAGGGTCTTCCGTTGCGTGTATGAAAAAATGAATATTCCCATTAAAAAGCTGAGAATTTTTCCTACAAAAAGCTACATTTTACCAATTTTGAAAAAAAAGTTTTTTACCTCAAAAAAATTAATGAAAAAGTTGAAAATTTTTTTCTTCAAAATTTCAAAAATTCATAACTTGGAAACGGCCACATATTAAGAGCTCAAACTTTTAGGGAGTCTTTTTTCAGTGTAGAGAACACCTCCACAAAATTTGAAAAAATTCGGCCTGGGTCGCCTCGTTAAAATGATTTTTTCTATTTTGCGTCAATAATAGCGCTATTTTTAAACTTGTTATAAAAATGGAAAATGTAGTAAATTTTTTTTCCTTAAAGTTGGTAACGTTTTCATTGTTTTTGACAACTGTCAAAAATCATAAAAACAAAATACATAATAGACCGTTTTTCGTACTGATCTTTGGATTTATCGGGTAGTAAATTGCTTCCTGCAATTTCAGCAATTTCCCTTATTTCAGGTGGACTACATGAAAATTCTTCACTCATTGTTAAATAAGCAATATGGCGAAAAAAAACAATTGACTAATAGTGAAAAATAAAACGATTGAAGTTTCCCAGCTGAATGTTCAATTGTTTTATCAGTAACACCAACTCCTACCAATTTCCCTAAATTTCAAAACTCGCGATTTTTTTTGTAAAAAAAGGGCACAAAATAGGCAAAATAGAAAAAATAATATAAAAAACTCGTGTCAAAAGTCGTATATTGCGCTTGTTTCATTTTACATTTTATTTAATTGTAAAAAAAACAAAAAATTTGCACATCGCGAAAATGACATATTTTGTGGGAAAAACTCTCAGTTTTCAGGAAAAAATATCAAATTTGATGTTTCACGCGCCGCACTGTGAGAAAAATTGCTTTTTTCACTTTAATTGGATTTTCAAGGGTCTTCCGTTAAGTCTATGAAAAAATGAATATTTCCATTAAAAAGCTGAGACTTTTTCCCACAAAAAACTACCTTTTACCAATTTTGAAAAAAAGTTTTTTACCTCAAAATAATTGATGAAAAAATTGAAAATTTTTTTTTTGAAAATTTCAAAAATTCATAACTTCTAAACGGCCACATACTAAGAGCTCAAACTTTCAGGGAATCTTTTTTTCAAAGTAGAGAACACCTCCACAAAATTTCAAAAAAAAAAAATCTACAGGGGTCGCCCCGTAAAAACGATTTTATTTGGAGGAATGACCCATGTGAGTAGTTTTTTGAGATATGTGAAATACAGAAAAAGACAACTGCAGAAAAATTCGAGGGTTCAAGCAACGACAGAAAAAAAAGAACTCTATCTCCAACCTAATAAGTTTCACTTCTAACGCGCCACGTTCCACGCATATTCAATTTTTTGTTGGATTGTTTTCTATTTCTAGTGTTGTTTGCTGAATTGACACGTATCAGGAATCATATAATGCAAATCGGTTCGCATGCTCTCGATATCGGCGCTATAACCCCATTATTCTGGTTGTTTGAAGAACGTGAAAAACTGATGGAATTATACGAACGTGTTTCGGGTGCACGTATGCATGCCGCTTACATCCGACCCGGTGGTGTGGCCTTAGACTTACCGATCGGTTTATTGGATGATATCTATGATTTTATCCGGCGATACGGTAGCCGTTTAGATGATGTTGAAGAGGTATTAACAACGAATCGGATCTGGTTGCAACGTACCGTCGATATTGGTGTTGTATCCGCTGAGGATGCTTTAAATTACGGTTTCAGTGGTGTTATGTTACGTGGATCCGGTATTAAATGGGATCTACGTAAAGTCCAACCGTACGATGCGTACGATCAAATCGAATTCGATGTTCCGATCGGTACGAAAGGTGATTGTTACGATCGTTATTTGTGTCGTGTGGAAGAGATGCGACAATCGTTACGTATCATCGAACAGTGTTTGAATCAAATGCCTGAAGGTGAAATTAAAACAGATGATGCTAAATTAACACCACCCCGTCGGGCTGAAATGAAAACGTCCATGGAAGCGTTGATACATCATTTCAAACTGTTTACGCAAGGTTATCAAGTACCACCGGGTGTGACGTATACGGCAATTGAAGCACCAAAAGGTGAATTTGGGATTTATCTAGTATCGGATGGTAGTTCGAAACCGTATCGGTGTAAAATTAAAGCGCCCGGATTTGCACATTTAGCCGCTTTAGAGAAGATTGGTAGAAATTTAATGTTGGCTGATATTGTTGCAATTATTGGTACGTTGGATATTGTATTTGGTGAAATTGATCGGTAGATTGTTGATTTTATTATAAATAATTGTAAGGAAGTAAATTACAAATTTTGTTTAAATTTCGAATTTCGCGCCAAAAGGTTATAGTAAAAAGTGGGTTGGTGACAGTGAATCTGGTGATTTTTGATGTAGTTGGTAATACAAGAAGGCTAATTTTCAAATTTGTGGAGTATATTGGGTTGTCTACCCATTATATTAATTTATGGCAATAAAATTGTTTAAAAAATAGTTTGGTTATGTTTTCTTTTATTTTATCCGAGACCACATTGCGAGGCTTCAAATTTGAGAGATTTTCCAGTTTGTATTAGGATCGTAGCAGTTATTTGGAACTCTATTTTCATGTTCATAATAGCTCCTCTCAATTCCTAATATCCTAATACAGAATAGGTGTAATTTTTGATTTTGTATTAGGATATTAGGAGACGATAGAAAGTATTAGGGGTATTAGGAGACAAACATAATTTTAAGAGATGTCACTAGATGGCAGTGTAAATTTACAACTAATAATACCTCCATTCAACTCCTAATATCCTGATCAAAACTTGTATCAGGATAGTAGAAATATAGGTTACTAGCAAAGATTATAGATATAAAGATGTGAAGGCTCCATAAGAGTGCTATGCTAAAAAACGACCCCGAAAATGGATATAGTGGACGCCTGACACGTTAGGTGGCGCTCGAGTAGCGAAATAAATTTTGACATGTTTAAGCGCCAAATTTAAATTTTTATATTAACTAAATCTAATATATACCAAATTTGCTCGTTGAACGTGAATTTTCAACGTCAAGTGTGCAACTGAACGGCCTAAAAATACCTATATTTCCACATATACGGCATATACATGGGGAATTTTTTTGACACATTTGACGTTTAAAAATTCACGTTCAACCAGCAAATTGGGTATAATTATACACATGTTTACAGAATTAAAGCAAAATTTATTGAATATATATTATAAATATAAATTTGCTGGTTATTTGTTAAATTTCAAATGCTACATGTACAAATAAATGCTCCAAAATTTCCCCACTATATGGCATCTGAAATATATACCATTATTTTGGTTCATTCTAATTTCAAATTCTTACCAGTTTTATCAAATACCATAACAGTCATAATTGACTAAATCGGAATTAAAAAATTATAGAAAATTAATTATGACAAAAATATGCAACGCTTCATAAAACGGACTTTATTGACAACTTTTTTTTAAAACAAATGAAGGCGATAACAGTTTTTTCAGAATGACAACCTACAGAAATAAAATTTACTAAATTAGTGAACGCCTGAGTCAACAGAGGGCAGCACTTTTTTTGGTTCGCTAGCTTTCCCCTCTTTACCTAATTACTCTATGGTTACTAGGATGTAGAAACAATTCCAATAACTGCCGGAAGACGGCGCTGTAATCAACAAATTTAATACGGAATTTCCCACGTATACCTCCAAACTGCTCCTAATATCCTGATACAAATTGAAAACCCCACAATATTTAATTTATTTGAATAAATGCTCGTTATAAAAGGAATTTATTATACGAAATGTACCTAAAAAAGAAACAAACAGTTAATTTTGTAATGTATTTTTATTATTAATAAAACAATATTAAACAAAGGTAGGCAACCAAATATACGTCATCGGAAATTGGCGCCTTTTTCTAGTAACCAATGCCGCCAACAATTAAAATTAAAACCTCTCAACACTCAGGCGTGCCAACCAATATCTTTTTGACATTTTGGCGCCAAATTTCAACTATATCTACAAAATCACTAACGCATTTTCATCTCAATTTCAAAGTTTCTATTTTTATAATTTATTTTTCTTATAATTATTTACAACAAGATCCACACAAAAATCAACAAAAACCTATCGATCGATCTCACCAAAAACAACATCCAACGTACCAATAATTGCAACAATATCCGCCAACATTGCATTCTTACCGATCTTCTCCAATGCGGCTAAATGTGCAAAACCGGGTGCTTTAATTTTACACCGATACGGTTTCGAACTACCATCTGATACTAGATAAACCCCAAATTCACCTTTTGGTGCTTCAATTGCCGTATACGTTGCACCCGGTGGTACTTGATAACCTTGCGTAAACAATTTGAAATGATGTATCAACGCCTCCATTGATGTTTTCATTTCCGCTCGACTGGGTGGTGTTAATTTGGCATCATCTGTTTTAATTTCACCTTCGGGCATTTGATTCAAACACTGTTCGATGATACGTAACGATTGTCGCATCTCTTCCACACGACACAAATAACGATCGTAACAATCACCTTTCGTACCGATCGGTACATCGAATTCGATTTGATCGTACGCATCGTACGGTTGGACTTTACGTAGATCCCATTTAATACCGGATCCACGTAACATAACACCACTGAAACCGTAATTTAAAGCATCCTCAGCAGATACAACACCAATATCAACGGTACGTTGCAACCAGATTCGGTTCGTTGTTAGTACATCTTCGACTTCATCTAAACGTTCACCGAATTTCATGGAAAATTCATAGATATCATCCAATAAACCAATTGGTAAGTCTAAGGCGACACCACCAGGTCGTATATAAGCGGCATGCATACGTGCACCCGAAACACGTTCGTAGAATTCCATCATTTTTTCACGTTCTTCAAACAACCAGAAGAATGGTGTTAGAGCGCCGATATCGAGAGCGTGCGTACCGACTTGCATTATATGATTCAAGATACGTGTCAATTCAGCGAACAACACTAGAAATAGAAATAATCAAACAAAAAAAATTGAACGCCGCGCGTTAGAAGTGAAACTTCTCAGGTTAGAGATAGAGTTCATTTTTTTCTGTCGTTGCTTGAAGCCTCGAATTTTTCTGCAGTTGTCTTTTTCTGTATTTCAATTATCTCAAAACTATATTCATAGGGGTCATTCCACCAAATAAAATCGTTTTTACGGGGGGCGACCCACGCCGATTTTTTTTCTTCAAATTTTGTGGATATGTTCTCTATTTTGAAAAAAAGATTTCCTGAAAGTTTGAGTTCTTAATATGTGGCCGTTTCGAAGTTTTGAAGAAAAAACTTTTTCATCAATTTTTTTGAGGTAAAAAACTTCTTTTTTTTAAATTAGTAAAATGTAGCTTTTTGTAGGGAAAATTCTCAGCTTTTTAATGGGAATATTCATTTTTTCATACACGCAATGGAAGACACTTTAAAATCCAATCAAAGTGAAAAAAGCGATTTTTCTCACAGTGCGGCGCGTGGTACATTAAATTTGATATTTTTTCCTGAAAGCTTAGAGTTTTTCCTACAAAATATGTAATTTTCGCGACGTACATATTTTCTGTTTTGTTACAATTAAATAAAATGCAAAATATTGTCAATTAAAATAGTATATTAAAAAACAAGTGTCAAAAACAAGTCGACAATTATTGCACGAGTCCAATATACGATTTCTGACATGAGTTTTTTATATAATTTTTTCTATTTTGCCTATTTTGTGCCCTTTTTTACAAAAAAAATTGCGAGTTTTGAAATTTAGGGAAATTGGTACGAGTTGGTGTTACTGATAAAACAATTGAACATTCAGCTGGGAAATTTCAATTGTTTTATTTTTCACTCTTAGTCAATTGTTTTTTTCGCCATATTGCTTATTTAACAATGAGTGAAGAATTTTCATGTACTCCACCTGAAATAAGGGAAATTGCTGAAAATGCAGGAAGCAATTTACTACCCGATAAATCCAAAGATCAGTACGAAAAACGGTCTATTAAGTATTTTGTTTTTATGATTTTTGACAGTTGTCAAAAACAATGAAAACGTTACCAACTTTAAGGAAAAAAAAATTACTACATTTTCCATTTTTATAACAAGTTTAAAAATAGCGCTATTATTGACGCAAAATAGAAAAATCATTTTTACGAGGCGACCCGCGCCGATTTTTTTCAAATTTTGTGGATATGTCCTCTATTTTGAAAAAAACTTTCCCTGAAAGTTTGAGTTTTTAATATGTGGCCGTTTCGAAGTTATGAATTTTTGAAATTTTGAAGAAAAACAGTTTCAACTTTTTCATCAATTTTTTTGAGGTAAAAAACTTTTTTTGCAAAATTCGTAAAATGTAGCTTTTTGTAGGAAAAATTCTCAGCTTTTTAATGGGAATTTTCATTTTTTCATACACTGAACGGAAGACCCTTTAAAATCCAATGAAAGTGAAAAAAGCGATTTTTCTCACAGTGCGCCGCGTGGTACATCAAATTTGATATTTTTTCCTGAAAGCTGAAAGTTTTTCCCACAACATATGTAATTTTCGCGCTCTGCATATTTTCTGTTTTTATTTACAATTAAATAAAATGTAAAATATCGACAATTAATATTTTTTTTCTTCAAAATTTAAAAAGATCATAACTTCGAAACGGCCGCATATTAAGAGCTCAAACTTTTAGGGAGTCTTTTTCCAAAAGTAGAGAACATCTCCACAAAATTAGAAAAAAATCGGCGAGGGTCGTCCTGTAAAAATGATTTTATTTGCTGGAATGACCCGTATATAATTTAATGCCATTACTTAATTTATAAATACAAAAATCATAAATCGCGGTAGGCCCGGAAATTTTAATTCTGTTCCAGAGGGCGCTGAACATCGATCAATGCCACCAACTTTAGATCATAGTGTTTTATTACACAGTTGGCAGAACTGACAGAGAGTAGAAGTAACGCTATGGCAACGCCCCCACTCTTTCCTCTTAACTGTCTGTTAGTAGAGAAATGTTTCCCCTCTCGAAGTCGCGCATTTTCGTTACGCTTCCGAACAAATTTACTACCCTACCGCGCCTAAAGAAGTTTCACTTCAATAAATCTTTACAAATTGATTCGAGTCGATTCGCTAGAACCGTTAGCACCGCACCGGTTTATTAAACATACCTCGAATATATTTCGCCCTCAACGGTACATCAATATTGAGCAATTTCTCAACAGCCAAACTATAACATTGCTCATTGCACATCATCGACACGTAATCTAAACGATCGAAATACGGTAATGCTTGTGTGTACGTTTTGTATTCAATCAATTTCTCAGTACCACGATGCAACAGACCGATATGTGGATCAGCACGTCGTACAATCTCCCCATCCAATTCCAATACCAATCGTAGGACACCATGAGCGGCCGGATGTTGGGGCCCAAAATTGATTGTCATATTTTTCACCGACCGTTCAACGGGTGCCTTCTGCATATTCCACGGTGGTAATTTCCATTTACTTGACACTTCATCGGGATACATTACAGGGCCGTCGAATTGCGACATCCATTCGGTGTCGGGGAACCATTTCGAGGCTCGATTTGTCGAACTGTAATAATTAATAATAAATATAAATCAGTACAGTTGGTCATGAAGATGCTCAGCGAGGCAACCACAATTAGAACAAAACAACAAGTCTACCAACTTTATTCAAGAATTAACTATTTTAAACGAAAAATTCGAGCAACTAAAGCCGGCCCTGTGTCTTTTTTTCGACATATTTTCCAGTTATATAATAGCGTTATTATGGTGTAAAAATGATAAAGATTTCACTATACCTGGTGTGTATCAAGGCAGAACCATTTTTTAGAACAAGTTTTGATGGTGAAAATGCCACAGATTTTCGTAAAATTGTATTTAAAAACAAATTCGCCATTCTAACCAAACTTATTGACAGATGGCAACGATCGCTCCGTGGATGTGGCTACAGTCACACACAGAGCTGGCGTTTTCCATCCTTATCAACTATATCGATCTTCGTCTAACATACAGAGATTACGCTATATCGATCTTTGTTTATTACTAATTATGATTTTGGTACTTACACGGGTTGTGTAATTTGTATCAAATCTCCATCTTTGTCTAACATACACGAATCACTATAGTCTATCTTTGTTATTTGATATAAAATACATCCATCTTTGTTCGTTATTCACAAATCGGTATGTTCTATCTTTATTGTGTGATTAAAATTGGATGTGGTTAAAACAACGAGTCAGTACTCGAGTACTATCGTATTTCTGTTCGTACTACTATATTTAAGCCTCCCTTTAAAGCTTTATTAAGTACCATTAAAATAATGAATAAATAAAAATTTATAAAAATATAGAATTACTTAAAATAATATAAAAACAATTTACACTAATTAAAAAAAAAAAACAACTATAACAAATCTTCACAATAATCCGATAGAAAATCTAATAAAAATGTAAAATCATCGGTACTACCACCATCGTTACGATACAATTTAACAAATTCTTTTAAAAAATTCGTTATTACTTTTAATGTTTGTTGATCCCATTCGGTACGAAAGATACCTGTACATTGTGTTTCGAAATTATCGAAATTTAATAATTTCTTTTTTATTAAAAATAATGTGAATTTTGCAAAATTCAACCATGTTAATTGGCATTGTTTCGATTGTGCAAATAATATAATATTACGTTGACATAATAATGATTTAAATAATTCATTTGTACCTAAATAGTATAATTGCCAAATATTGTGCATTTTATCTAATAACAAACCATTCACCATTAGTTCGGATTTATGAGCAACTATAACAGAAATTAATTAATTTTAATTGTAACAATTAATTAATTAATTACGTAGTAATAAAGCGACATCTACGAGTGTTGTACAAATTGTTGACAAAATGCATTCATTGATATCACCACGTTCTTTGATACTCTTCCAACAATCATCCAATAGTTTTGTTACACTATCATCATCGACGTGTTCATGATTTTCGATGATGGCCACTGATAAATCCTAAAATTTCAAAAATTATAATAATTTTGATAGTTTTTAAGTGAAACTTCTTTAGGCGCGGTAGGGTAGTAAATTTGTTCGAAGCGTGTCGAAATCTTAGTTTCGTTCCAGAGGGCGTTGTACATCGATCAATGAGATACCAACTTTATTTTACACAGTTGGCAGAACTGTCAGAGAGAGAGTAGAAGCGACGCTATGGCGCAACGCTCCCACTCTTCCCTCTCAGCTGTCTGTTAGAGGCGAAGGTTCTCCACTCACGGGGTCTTGCGTGTTCGTTACGCTTCAGAACAAATTTACTGCTCTAGCCTAGTAAAAAAAAATTCATCTAATTATTACTTTACCGTTATTTGTTCCAATAAATGTGCAGCACTAACAGTATCTTCATTATGTTCAACATTATTACCTTCTGGTGGTAAAACAAATAATGGTTTTTGTCGTCTTCTATTCTCTACACTATCATCACCACTATTATTATTATTATCCTCCGTATGATTATTACTAGTATATTTGATTTTATAGATAATCTCATCGAAATCTTTTGTAAAAATTGCTAAAAAACAAAACAATAAAGAATCATAATCAGATTTGATAACTGTAAAAGTGGGGGAGTTTTGGGAAGGGGGGGGGTGGTAAAAGAGAATGGTGAATAGACTCGGAATCGAACCCAGATTGAATTATAGAATATTATAAAATGTTCAAAATTGCCTTAGATTGTTCTCGGTAAACTTTACTATTCTGCAATAACAAGAGAATGTTTTAGAATATAGCGAATAAATGAGAATCCCATCACAAAAAAAGTTGTTTCATGATAAATCTCCGGGATGGTGGGGAGAAGGGTGTTTCTCTTATTTTCGTGATCATCTCCCTTCCCCTTTCTCGCGGTATGTTCTCTTTCTCTTTCTATCGCCTTCTTTACCGTATCTCTACTATTCTTCTCCCTCACTCGCACCACTTAAACACATTTATAGTAAGTGCAATAACTTAAGAGATTGGAATCAAATTTGTGAAGTGTGATCTTTGGATTACACCTCTTACTATCGTAGTTATTTGACTTTAATATCTTAAGTCATTGCAACTACTATATTGTACCAATTCTCGATTGTTTTATAGGGTATCTCCTATAATTGCCAAATATCTCGTAGGCTTTTAAAATAGTTGAACATTTCTTTATTGTTTCTAGTGCACTTTTTCATACTGATTGTATTTCTCCAATTCGATTCAGTTTAGATTTTACCATTTTCGAAAATATTACACAAAATTTGTGTTTTTCTAAATCGAACCTATATGCAATTTGTTGCTCATTAAATTGCTTATTTTTTCCTGATTCCAAATATATATCGCTTGTTATAGTTATTTTCAATAATATACGAGTTATTTTGAAAATTTCGATTACGCGGGTGAAAATTGTTTAAAGTATACTTGAAATTAGTGATAGAGTGCTTTGAAACAGTTGCTAGTTTAGCTTAGCAACGAATTATTATTGGTCGTTGCTATGGATTTATTCTTTTGTTTCTTCTTTTATACCAACTTTTAGTAATAATAATCACTAGATAGCAATTGTTTCATAGCACTCTAAAACGATTTAAATCGAATTTTTGTAATTTTCACCTGTGTAATCGAAATTTTCAAAATAACTCTAACATTTTTGAAAATAACAGAATCAGAAAAAAATAAGTAATTTAATGAGCAATAAATTAATATAGGTTCCGTTTAAAAAAAATATAAGCTTGTAATATTTCGAAAACGGTAAATACTAAACAGAAACTAATTGCGTAATTAGAGTCAGCATAAAAAAACGGAAATAACTGGAAAACAAAAGAATATATCAAAAATATTATTACACTATCTGACTTAGGCCTTCTTATAAGAGATACCCTGTAGAACCATCAAAAATGGACCAATCTTTATATATTTATAAGCTTTTCGGAGTAAGAAAATGAACCACAAAGTTCCTTCTGGGGATAATTGGAAATTAATGCCTCAAATAACGTCAGTACTAGAGATTTTCTGCCTGCCCTAGGTCGATATTTTTACACTTTTTATCTACTGAGTTACATTGTATCGTTTCTGAGGTCAGTTGGCACAAAAACCTCAACATTATCCAAAACAAAAAAAAAATGTAAAAATATATACAAATGTTGGACTGCAATAGCAAATCTCTGTAATTTTGTAAGCTATTATAACTTCCTATAAGTGAGAAATTGTGCCACAAACTGAGGACTTCTGAGGTTATTTTGGAAGCAATTTATACCCTACAAAAACATTGAATTTCTCCGTATATGCTACGCTTTCGATTTTTTCTTGCCTTCTCTAGGGAAATATTTTTTGCACATTTTATAAAATGAATGTACTTATAAACTCATATATTGTATCGTTTCTGAGGTCAATTGTCGTTCTAAGACTTCAAATTTAGCCCGAAAAAGCGGAAATATCAAAAATTTAACAAAATCTCATCAAAAATTCTTATGATTTATTTTACCAAGAAACTGAACCGTCATGTAAGCTTCTGAGGATAATTGGGCACCAGTACCAATCAATTAACCTCAATACCAGAAACTTCTTGCCTGTTCTAGAACATAATGTTACGCCTTTTTGATTGTATTTTTTGGAAACTATTTTGTATCACTTGTGAGGTCAATTGCCATCACAACAATTAATTGTAAGCTGATCCTCAACGAAACTTCTGAGGCTAATTGATTGATTTCTTGTATTGTTAATATTTAAGAAGTTAAGGTAGTAACCTTAGATGGACCTTAGTACATAAAAACTTCTCGTAAAGGTATATGTTTTCTTACGGATCATAAGAAATATTTAACATTTTGTTCACCTTTTATTTTCTTACTAAAAAAATAGTTGTATTGTTTCTGAGGTCATTTACCGCGAAAACCCCAAACTTAGTCAAAAGGAAAAAATAATAAAAATATCATCTGAGTGAGAAAAAGAACAGTTGCTACTTTAGCTTAGTAACGAATTATTATTGACAGTTGCTATGGATTTATTCTTTTGTTTCTTCTATTTTACCAACTTTTAGTAACAATAATCACTAGATGGCAATTGTTTCATAGCACTCTAAAACGATTCAAATCGATTTTTTTTTGTAATTTTCTCCTGTGTAATCGAAATTTTCAAAATAACTCCCACATTTTTGAAAATAACTATAACAAACGATATATATTTGGAATCAGAAAAAAATAAGTAATTTGTTGGGCAATAAATGAATATACGTTCCGTTTAAAAAAATATTAATTTGCGCCATATTTCGAAAACAATGAAAATTTCTGGAAATAATTCGAAAACAACGAAATTAGGACACGCCTTCGCACAGTCAAATTTACATGAAACACCCGTACTATACCTATATTTGATAGGAAAAACAAATGATAACTCACCGGTTGTAATATGTGATGCAATCCATTGTTTGATCCGTTCCAAACATGTCCGTTTCGTTATATTACAACAAACATCTTTTGTTTGTTGTAAAACATCTAAACTAATCAATGCATCAATAGATTGTTTAATTTTCTCTGTACATAATTCAATTATATCATCATAACATAATTGTTGTAATTGTTTTAATAGATTTAATTTATAATTTTCAATAAATAATAATTGTTGTTTATTTTTTAAATTAATAGTACTTAGTAAATTATTATCAATTAAAAATTTTGAAAATAATTGATTATTTGTTTGTTTATATTTCGGTATAATTATATTAATAATATATTTAACACATATTGATGCAATACGTTCACTAATAAATTCAATTGTTTTACGTATCGATATTGGTTGGCCATTTAGAAATGCCTCCTCTAATTGTTGTTCTAAACGTTTACGATTCAATTCATCAACCGTATGTAATGTTGTAACCGGTGTTACATGCTTTATTACACCAACATTATGATCCTGATTATTGTTATTATTATTATTATTATCATTAATTAATAATTTTTTAATGTTAAGTAAATTCGGGACACATAAATACAACAAATTCTGATCGATTATATCCAAATTATCAACAGTTATTGTATCTTCATCATTATTTATGTTGTATTCTTGTTGTTGGATTAAGGTTGGAATTGTTGTTAAACATTTTTCATAAAATAAATGATTATAGTATTCATCAATTGGATATTGTTTTGTTTCAAATAAATAACCTAAACAGAATCGTATAAAATATTGATTTTTCTTATATAAGAACTTATTAAAATTTCGATAAATCTCATATAATATTTTACCAATTATTATATAATATGGTAAACGTAATTTTATATAATCCAACATTGATAAATAGATTGTTAACCATGGTATACAGATTATTAATGTTTTACGATGTATTGATTCTTCTAATATTGTTTTTATATCGAAATTTGGTTGTATCTGTAAAAAGAATTATATTAATAATAATAATATACATATAAAAAATGTATGGTTGGCCAAATTCTCTAACGGTATGATAGTCGAATGACTTTATATTAATATACGTTTAGTATAAGGAACATAAATTGGGGAATGTAAAAGTAGTGCTTTACGAGAATCTAGAGACTGAAATGTTTTATTGTAATAATTGTAAATTTTAATGATAAAGTCATTATAGCATAAAATCGCTATATAATTTGGACAACTATACAATGTTGTCTGTTTGGCTTAATATAGCAAATATTTTTTTTTTACATTTTAATATTTGCAAAATACGAAACGATGTTAAGCCATTCAAGTTAGAAATAATATAAAATTGTTGATTAAATCGCATAAAGAATCAAGAATGTAAAAATAGTGAGAATAAAGAGTGAATTGGGCGTGATAATGTTTCAGTGATGAAATAATTGATGGTGGAGTGCAAGTGATATTTAATCGTTGCCAGAATACTAGAAGCTGTAGTTACTATTGATCTCCATTCATCTCTCAGTCTCTCTCTCTCTCTCCCACTCTCTTCTCTCTTCTCTTCTTTTATTGCTCTTTTTATTCCCTCATTTTACTCCCATCACTTCCTCTTCTTTTGTTTCTACTCCTATGACACTGTCGTCGCTTTTGGCTCATTTCCCCCTCCATTATTTGTCCATTCTTCTCCCAACTCCCTCTCTCTCTCGCTCTCTCTATACATACATCCTCATGAGTCTTCCTTCTTTCTTTCTGTTTCTATCTCTCTCTCTATCCTTTCTTTCTCCTGTCTCTTCTGTCCTCTTCTGTTATCAGTTTTTCATCGCTTATTCTTTACTTTTTCTACTCACATCACACTCTCTCCTCCCACACTTATTGTTATCGTTCGCTGCTCTTCCATAATCATTTGTTACTTGTTCTTCCTTCTTTCTACTCACAAGACTCTTTTTACTCTAATGACTTTCTCTTTTTTTCTATTTCCAACTCGATCCCCCTTCCATCTCTTTTCACCCACCCACTATTTCTCACCCTCTCTCGCTCTCTCTCCTCCTTTATCTCACGCTCTGCTCTTCCCCTGTCTCTATTGCTCTCTATTTCTCCATCTATCTTCTCTCCATTTCTCTCTCCATCTCTCCTCTGTCTTCTTTCTATTTCTCCATCTATCTTCACTCTATTTCTCTCTCTATCTTCTCTCTATTTCTCCATCTATCTTCTCTCTATTTCTCCATCTATCTTCTTTCTATTTCTCCATCTATCTTCACATTATTTCTCTCTCTATCTCTCCATCTATCTTCTCTCTATTTCTCTCTCTATCTTCTATTCCTCCATCTATCTTCTCTCTATTTCTCCATCTATCTTCTTTCTATTTCTCCATCTATCTTCTCTCTATTTCTCTCTCTATCTTCTCTCTATTTCTCCATCTATCTTCTCTCTATTTCTCCATCTATCTTCTCTCTATTTCTCTATCCATCTTCTATTCCTCCATCTATCTTCTCTCTATTTCTCCATCTATCTTCTTTCTATTTCTCCATCTATCTTCTTTCTATTTCTCCATCTATCTTCACATTATTTCTCTCTCTATCTTCACTATATTTCTCCATCTATCTTCTCTCTATTTCTCTATCCATCTTCTCTCTATTTCTCCATCTATCTTCACTCTATTTCTCTCTCTATCTTCTCTCTATTTCTCTATCTATCTTCTCTCTATCTTCTTTCTATTTCTCCATCTATCTCCTCTCTAATTCTCCATCTATCTTCTTTCTATTTCTCCATCTATCTTCTCTCTATTTCTCTCTCTATTTCTCCATCTATCTTCTTTCTATTTCTCCATCTATCTTCTCTCTATTTCTCCATCTTCTCTCTATTTCTCCATCTATCTTCTCTCTATTTCTCCATCTATCTTCGCTCTATTTCTCTCTCTATCTCTTCATCTATCTTCTATCTATTTCTCCATCTATTGCTCCATCTATCTTCTTTCTATTTCTCTATCTTCTTTACATCTCTTTATGCCCTCTTTATCTATCTATAGCCTCTCTTTCTACTCCAATGCTTTTCTCTTAACTTTCGTTCGCACTCTTTTACTCTCTTCTTTCTCATTGTTCTCTCCTCCCTTATCGCTTGTCTTCTTTCTTTGTTCGCTCTCTTTCCTTTCCCCTCTCCCTAACTGTTCTTTCTGTGTTCTCTTTTTCTTTTCTTCCTCAGTCCCCTCTATTTTTTTCCTTTGATCTCTCTCTCTCTCTTTCTCTCTATCTTCCATCTTCATTACTTGAAGAATTATACAACCTCTAATTATCAATTATCGGTTTTCGCCTTATCCTCCCAACGTCATCTCTTTCTTCCTTCTCTTCTGGCTCCATTTCTTTTCTTATCGCTCTGTCTCTTCTTTCTTTCTACTTTTATCACTCTTCTTGTATTTCTCCTGTTCACTTCCAACTTTCTTATTCTCAATTCCCTACATTTTTTCTTTTAATTTCTCTGTTCATTTCCTATTTTCTTACCACACTCTCAGCTCTTATTGCTCTTTTTTCTTTCATCGTTCTCTCTTTATTTCATCCTCGTTTTACTCTTTCTTATCTAATCGCTCTCCGTTTTCATATAACTCTTCTTCACTTACCACTTCCCCACCCCTCACCCAACAATCTATCATCACTTTTAACCTTATCAGATCACGAGAAAAGTATGAGAATTACAACAACAAAAAAACTGAAACTATATCCACTCGTGAATAAAGTACGTATTTATCCACTAGTATTACAGATTCTATATACAGTGAAACCTCTGTTTACGGGCATCCCTCCCTAATACGGACATTCCCTATTAGAGAGGTTTTACTGTATTTGAAGCTATTTTTTTTTGTTTTTCTTTTAACATGTAAAGTGAATTCATCGAGCTATATTTGACAGATGTCTCGTTAAACAAAGTACGTAATCCCAAGATTGTAAGCGAAGATATGGACACAAACAAATAAATCCCTAGAAATATCACTATATTCAAGGCTACCAACTTAAATCTAGTAACCTTTTGGTCGATGAATTTTGTATATAAATATAAATAATAATAAAATAGAGTATACGAACCTGTCCGCGAACTTTCAAATGTTGTGCCATCAAATTCTGTGTTAAATTATTAACGTCACTTTGATATGGTAATGATTCAATAAAACCAAGAAATTTCGCTAATAAACGTAACGACTTAATACATGTAAAAAATGATTTCTTCGTTGATAAATCCAATTGAATTTCTAAAATACAAAAAAAAAAGAATTTAACAAAAAAAAACTCCAACGAGACTCGAACCAGGAACTTTACAGTTTAAACGTACACAAACAAGTCACCTTTGAATTAAGTTGACTGTGTGAATTTTACACGTTCCAGGTTCGAGTCCCGGTGATTGCACCGAAACTTTTTCTCGACTAAATATTGCCGAAATCAAACAACCACCGAAGTAGACTCGAACTTGCAACGAAATCAAGTCGCCTTCGATTAATTTGTAACAATACGGTAAACAATCCGGGTTCGAGTCCCAGTGATTGTTTTTTTTTTAACACAAAATATTGGTAATTACCTTTAATATCACCCAATGAGGTAAAATTGAAATTCGTCTCATTCAATTCGATAATTTCACAAATCAAACTATCACACAAATGCCGATTGAAATAACAATGATTTGCTGTTAAGATAAAATCTTTAAAAAACTCCTCACGACCTAGAAACATTGTCGACGATACAACCATTGTATCGTTCATTGTTAAACGTGTTTTTAAACGATGAAACTTATCAATATCAATTGGTAAATTAGCAACAACTTCCGATTGTTGTTGATTTCCACAATTATTACAATAATTCAATAATTGTAATTTAAATAAACGTGCAAAATGTATAAAATTCATCGATTCATTATTACATAAATTCAATAACGTTTTAATTTTACCACCCAACGACATATAGAAATTCCAATCATTATTCAAATGTTGCAATTCCCAAATGTGCAAAATCTCATAGAATAAATCACGTTGTTTACGGAACGAATGAAACGATAGATCGTTAGGGAAATTTGTACGATTATCTGTATCGATATTAAAACAAACCGTCAATTCTGATTGGACAACATTATAAATTGGATCGTCACATTTTAAATTGTACAATTTACGTAATTTCTGTATAAATTCCGGTACGTAATCGTTTAATCGTTGATTATCGATCAATAATTTCAACGTATTTCGATCGAAATACGTAAAAATCTCGTATTGTGTTTGTATGATACGTGTAACGAAATACACTAAATTATGTACAGTTTTAAATAAATCTTGTAAATCACTTATTATACTATCATTATCACAATTATCATCGATTTTGTACTGTTTTTTCAATAGTAACATTATTAGAAAATTCAATTCGTTTATAATATTATAAACAAATGAATTATTAATTAATTCAATATAAATACGAACGATACGATCCAATTGTTTTTGATAATTAACAAATTTCAATTTTGGCCTAATCTCAATATTACTACTATTCAATTTGATTGTGGTCGTCTTTTGTTGATTTGCCGTACAATTCGAATTATTCTCAACGAAATCGAAACTATTCTCGTAACGTTCGCAATTATTCAATTTCTCCGTTAAATTTGTCGGTTTAATGCGGCGTTGTTTCCCATTATCTACACTCGTATTGATGCGTGATTTCTTCTTGATCGACGTCGATGAGAATCGTTTGTTTACGATGAAATCACCCAAACAAATCGGCGATTTTTCCGGATAACTTCGGCGCCCCTTCGATTGATACAACGGCGATATTGGACTGGTAAAACTATCACCGATACTACTATCCGACTGTATTTTCAACTGAAAACCACAAAATCGATTAATTATCCGAAAGATTTTAAGGGAAAAATCACCATTTTCGGTGTGCTAGTTTTAACGCTTTCCTCGCCGCTAGTATCGAGATTATTGCTCAAATCCAACGGGAAACTGTGCGATTTATTGATCTCCAACGATCGGTTCAACGATTCGCTCAAATTCTGCTGGGAATAGTCGATTTTCGTTAAATTCGTACCCCATCTCGTACAATAACTGTAATAACACATTATCATCAATTACGACCAAATTATCGGTTTTAATACATACTTTGGTATGTCCTGGTGGATGAAATTCAGGAAATACGTCAAGAAATCGCCTTGATTACAGTTGATTTCGTTGCAAAGCGCCGACTGAAATCGAAATTCAGGTTATGTTACTTTGAGGTTATGTTGTGTTGAAATTATTTACGTTCGTTTGGTAGTTTAGTAGCCACTCCAAGAATTGATTTAAATCGATTTCGTTGTTGATTACTTTATAAAATAGTATTTCCGACATGATTACATGCGATTTATTGGGGGAAAAATGCAGAAATTATTCAAACACAAAAACAAAACACTAGCAACTGTTGACCAATCGTACCAACTGCTGATCGATAAAATCGCTAGAATTGTCGAAATTTCGCTCAATTATCCAAAATTATTTCAATAAATCAACCTACGCCAATTTAGCACCTCATCCAAAGAATTGCGAATTGATAATGACCTTAATCGATAGGTCCTTGTTAGGTCTACTAAGGTCCGCTAAATTTTTCGTTAGGTCCCCTATTGTTTTTTTTTAAATAATTTTTTAAATATTTCGATAAAAAAAATGCCAGTTAGTACCCCATCCATCAGTAAACACGTATTGTGTGTCATATTTTTATTCTTTATCGTTAGGTCAGTATTGGTCTGTAATTTTTATTGCAATTTGACTTTATTTAAATATTTTATTATTAATTATAAATTAATTATAATCCGCGCATGCGCACAACTAGTATCATTTGAACGTGGCGCGAAATATAAATACCAAGTATGCCAAATCTACTCGAATTGACCACTATCATAGACAGACATGTACATATATATTTATTTACTTATTTATTTTAATCATCCCATTTTACAATATTCCTGGTTTGGAGTCGGCTAATTTTACGAATGGCCGAGTTGAAAATCGGCTGAATTCATGTCGCATCACCTACGCTAATTTAGCACGTTATCCAAAGAATTGCGATTTGATAAAGACCTTAATCAATAGGTCTTTGTTAGGTCTATTAAGATCCGCTAAATTTTTCGTTAGGTCCCCTATAGTTTTTTTTTAATAATTTCTTAAATATTTCGATAAAGAAAGTGCCATTTAGCACCCCATTCATCAGTAAACATGTATTATTTGACATATTGTTATACTTTATCGTCAGGTCAGTATTGGTCTGTCATTTTTATTGCAATTTTATTTGATTTAAATATTTTATTATTAATTATCCCTCAGATTACCGGTCTAAAGGGATTTTTTTCAATAGGCTTTGGTTTCCTAGAAAATCAATTGATTGTCTATGCTTTTATTAGCATTCTTATTTTAACGCTGCAATAAATGGTCATGAAATAATAAACTATAACATAATATTCGGTTGATTAATCTGTAAACTGCTGTGAAGTTATTTTGCTATTAGTCGGTATGCCATTTAATGTGGAGGCTCCGACACTACCTGGTGGTCAGCAGGCGACACCAGGTGCTTATCAAAGGTTTCTTCTTATACCAGAAAAAAAATCTGGCATAATATTACGGACGATTGAGAAAAAAATATACATTTCGAGCGGGACGCGAACCCGGGTGTTTTGCGTGCCAATCAAGCGTTTGTCACGACATTGTTAAAAAAAGTCGGGAATAATAGAGAAGGAAAATGAATTTTTTAAAGAAGAATTCGATTTTTTTATTAATTATTTAAAAAAATAAAATTTGTGTATAATACGCTCCCCCAACTTTTCAATATTTTATTTAAAAATTGCACAAGAATTTATTAACATAACTGAAATTTTTAAAGAAAAGAAACGAAAACGTCAAATTCGATAGAAAAAACTTAAATTTTTATCCCTTTATGTTTTGTGAACACGTGTATGAATAACGGAGTACAAAAGTGCACAGCACGCGTCTTACAAAAATCCCTTACATCTGCTGCACTATCTAGATATGTAACGTATAAGTATAGTCCATTTCATCTGCTAACGTTTTTTGACTTAAGTCATAAATAAACATTTGTGGTTTACACAATAAACGTAAAATTTACAATAGCCGTTTGGAGATATCGAAAATCATACAGAGTGGTCGACAAAGTGAGATACGATGCACCAGGTGTAAATTAAATATGATTCACCGTTCCATTTTATTCAATCGATGTATTGCGAATGGAACACAATTCCCCGTTGAAATGTAAATTAGAAGTTGTACCAACGGTAATTCGATTAAATAATAAAACTTATCAGTGAGTATTAATTATTAATTTTTTAATATTATTAAACACAGATATTTTTATACAGAAAAAATTATAATTTTCTTTATTTTACAGGTTACGAGGAATAATTGAATGTTGTTCAGATCATTTTAAAGCTTATTGCCGAAAAAATACCAATTTTTGATGGTATGACGACAAAAGTAAAACCGGTCCTATATTCACAAGTGGTAACACCCGACGCAGCTATATTTATAAGAATTGATTAAAAAATTATATTTTTCTTTTATTCAGTAAGTTTTATGCAATAAAGAGACAGTATTTGGCTAGAGTATGATATATACTTTTTGATCGTCCTTTATTTAGTCTCAGTCAGCTTAAGTTTAACGCTCAATGATATGCATAATTGATTGATATAAAAACTTTCTTAAAAAAATAATTCAAAATTTCATTTTAGATTTGGCACATTTAGTATTTATATTTCGCGCCACGTTCAAATAGTACTAGATGTGCGCATGCGCGGATTATAATTAATTTATAATTAATAATAAAATATTCAAATCAAATAAAATTGCAATAAAAATGACAGACCAATACTGACCTGACGATAAAGAATAACTATATGACAAATAATACATGTTTACTGATGAATGGCGTGCTAAATAGCACTTTCTTTATCGAAATATTTAAAAAATTATTTAAAACAAAAACAATAGGGGACCTAACGAAAAATTTAGCGGATCTTAATAGACCTAACAAAGACCTATTGATTAAGGTCTTTATCAAATCGCAATTCTTTGGATAACGTGCCAAATTAGCGTAGGTGATGCCACATGAATTCAGCCAATTTTAAACTCGGCCATTCATAAAATTATCCGACTCAAAACCAGGAATATTGTAAAATGGGATGATTAAAATAAATAAGTAAATAAATACATATGTACATGTCTGTCTATGATAGTGGTCAATTCGAGTAGATTTGGCATACTTGATATTCATATTTCGCGCCACGTTCAAATGATACTAGCTGTGCGCATGCGCGGATTATAATTAATTTATAATTAATAATAAAATATTTAAATCAAGTCAAATTGCAATAAAAATGACAGACCAATACTGACCTAACGATAAAGAATAAAAATATGACACACAATACGTGTTTACTGATGGATGGGGTACTAACTGGCATTTTTTTTATCGAAATATTTAAAAAATTATTTAAAAAAAAACAATAGGGGACCTAACGAAAAATTTAGCGGACCTTAGTAGACCTAACAAGGACCTATCGATTAAGGTCATTATCAATTCGCAATTCTTTGGATGAGGTGCTAAATTGGCGTAGGTAACAAATCAACGAAAATCGGCGATAATACACAAATATCACCAATATAACCACCTAAAAATGAATTAAATCGTTAATAAACGATTAAAAATCGGTAATTTAGGGATTTTTGTGATTGGTATCACTGCACGAATGGCGCTAAATTCGAAAATTTTTTTTAAATTTTTTATTGCGCTACTATTTTAACAATAATTCTACCACGGCCGTATTTTGCCTTGTGTAGCATGCGATAGTATCCATGTGGTCTCCTTATCTGGTACGATTTGCATTTGTTTGTGTCGCGGATGGGTTTTACATAGCACATACCAACGTTCTTCACGGCGTACCATAAAACAATCTTTACAACGTTTCTTCAATTTTGCACGTACTTTAAAACCGCAGTTCGGTAGTAAATTAACATTTAGCGGCGATAAAAACGGTTTTTGTACGATTTTTGTGGATTGATTTGCGAATAGATGAAAGTTTGAGGTTATGTTACAAAATACAGGTAGATTTCTAATTAAATTTGTTGTAAATCGTAGCGTCGGCAACATTTCTGCAAATTATACACTAATTAATTCGATTAAATAATTGGAAATAATTAAAATAATTAACTAAAAAATTGTAGCGGATTTGAGGTTAACTTGCGGAATTCTAGCGGTGTTGCCAGATCTCAACTTTTTTCTCCTCTAGTTATAAGCGAAATTTCTTCAAATTTACCATACAATAAAGCATTTATGCTAAATGTAAGAAACAAAAATATTGTTGAGTAATAGTGAGTCGTTTAGTATTGCTAGAATTTGATTCTATTATCTCGTTTGTGTGTGAGCGAAAAATAATTCTCTAAACGGGAGAATTTTCAGAAATATGGCAATGGTATTAGCGCCATCTATGTTTTGAAAGGCGCCAAATTTCGAATTTGTTGGATCGTTGCTGTAACTGTCACCGTTGCGTTAATCGATAAAATTATGGATAAATCGAATAAAATCGAAAGTCTACCGGTTGATTTCTCGTTCAAGAGGGTCTCATCGCTCGATCGTGAGTATTTTTGGGTACATTAACGATTTCTTATCGTTTTTTTATAGGTGTGGATATGAGCTTGGCGCGATCGTCAAGATTGGGTGGAATCCCGAAATTGAGTAATGAAAGTAAGAAATTCTTGACCGGTGCTGTGTGGGTGAACAACAATAAACTCAAAGATACCAAAAACGTTGATAAAATGGTGGAGAATTTGATCGAATTCCCCCAACAATTGGGATGGATTGATTTCTCGTTTAATTACATCAAAACCATCGATGATGTAATATTATTACGATTTTTGATGGAATTATGTTAATAATCGATCGTTTTTTAAGGCTATTTTGAAATTTTCGAATCTAAAAATCTTGTATTTTCACGGCAATTGCATTGAGGACTATGATGAAGTGTTGAAGTTGCGCCAATTGAAACATTTACGTACTCTAACGCTGCACGGTAATCCAATATCGAATTTACCGAATTACCGCACATCTATTATCACAATATTGCCGCAAGTAATTGATTGAAAAATTGGTGACAAAATATCGATTTATAATTTTTCTATTTTTCATGTCGAAAAGTTGCTGAATTTAGATTTTGTGCCGATATCGAAATCGGAAAAAATGCTACCACCACCCGTTGAATTATTGAAAAAACTGAAAAATCAACCGAATTTTAAAGCAAATTGAAATTGTGGTAAAATTTGAATTTGTTTAGGGTTTTTTGTGCGTAGTTGGCAGCACTTGGACAAATCAACCAATCAGATTGTTGGATTTTTCAAATTGACGATACTTATTAAATTTGTTAAAGTTTCAAATTTGTTTCTTAATCGAATTAATGCTTAATTTTCCATATTTTGAATTAATTCGTGTTTCAATTGTGAGAATTTTGAAAATTGGCGCCATTATGTGTCTACCGTATTGGTTCAT
>JAEDXX010000475.1:0-42252 GCA_021725515.1 Epicauta chinensis
TCCGACATTGGTGAATGTCCGAAATATTTCATTACATTGTTGTACATTCGGACTTTCGATGAACAATTTCAAATTCTGCATCGCCACGTGTCACAGGTCATTATTTCAATACAAAATTAAGACTTCAAAGTTCCTAAATTGCATACCTGATGGTGTAACTAGAAAGTGGAATTCTAGAAACCAATGTAGATAAATTGGGGAATATTAGGCAGATTACCTAAATCTATATTAAAAATAACCTAAATGAAATATATTTTGCGCATCATAGTAACCGCCCTAACTCAGAAATAAGGGTATTTAGCAAATATTTCGGACATACACCAAGCGCCTATGTCAACATTCACCAAATGTCGGACATTCACAGTAACATTATATATATATATTAGGGTGGTCGTTAAAAATTAAATTTTTTCAGCCGCCTCAAAAAAACCTTCCTTTTGATGAAAAAATACGGGGGAATTTTTTTCTTTTTTTTTGGACAACAAGAACACGTGCCGCACGGCCTTTGAAGATTATTTCTTCATGAAATTACAGTTTTTTCAAAATATCTCTTAAAGTAGACGGATTTGAGAAAAAATCATTGAAGCAATTTCATAGGAAATAAAATCCTCCATAAAAAAGGTCTCATTTAATTTTTTCAGAAACTTTATATTTATGGAGATATTTTCAATAATCGACTTAATAACTCCATAAAATCAAAATTTTCAGACGTATAAACATATTTTTTTCGGAAATAAAAACGATTAAATTAATAATTGTAAAAGTGACTTAAGTTACCAAATGGTTTTTATTTAAGAAAAAAATACTTTTATATGTCTGAAAATTTTGATTTTATGAAGTTCTTGAGTTCATTATTGAAAATATCTCCATAAATATGAACTTTATGAAAAAATCAAAAGAGACCTTTTTTGTAGAGAATTTTATTTCTATGAAATTGCTTTCAATGATTTTTTCTCAAATCCGTCTACTTTAAGAGATATTTTGAAAAAACTGTAATTTCATGAAGAAATAATCTTCAAAGGCCGTGCGGCACGTGTTCTTGTTGTCCAAAAAAAAAGAAAAAAATTCCCCCGTATTTTTTCATCAAAAGGAACGTTTTTTTAGGGCGGCTGACAAAAAATAATTTTTAACGACCACCCTAATATATATATATATATATATATATGTATATGTTACCGTGAAAGACCGAAATTGGTAAATGTCAACAATCATATAGTTGCTTGATGTATGTCCGAAATATTTCATTACATTGTTGTACATTCCGACTTTCGATGAACAATTTCAAATTCTACTCCGCCACGCGTCACTTGTCATTATTTCAATACCAACTTAAGACTTCAAAGTTCCTAAATAGCATACCTGATGGTGTAACTAGAAAGTGGGAATTGTAGAAACCAATGTATATAAAGTGGGGAATATTGGGCAGATTAAATATATGTTAATAAACCGATATGTTAATAAACCGAAGTGAAATATATTCTGCGCATCGTAGTAACCGTCCTAACTCAGAAATCAGGGTATTTAGCAAATGTTTCGGACATACACCAAGCGCCTACGTGAATGTTGACATTCACGGGTGAAAGTCGACATTTTTCAGTTTCGATCGTTCACGGTAACATAGAGTTATAATAATTTCAGGAAATTTGTGACGTCACAAGTGCATCCGCCGAACGGTATGTGTGGAACAAATGCTTAGGTGTATACGCAGCTTAAGGTCCAGTATAGCCAATACATAAATAAAAATCGCGTGTGGCTATTTGTACTTAGCCGTGCGGGTACGGGGCATCGAGAAGTTGTCATTTTTCCTTGTTTCACGCATGCGCACGGGTACATTTCCAACCGATCCGAAATCTGACTATCCCGTGCCCCGTACTTCTGTTCTCGTATGCGCACGGGTCATTTTAAAAGCACGGAAATAGTTTAATTAATTAATCACAAATCTGTATTCCCGTGCCCAGTGGAAAATCAAAGCACGGGAAAATAATTTCAGATTACAGCATAAAATAAAATTTACTCAAAATACCTTCCATGTTATCCCAAAACGCATTATCTCGTTCACAACGCAATATTTAAGATCTTTTCCAGTATAAACACCCAGTGAACACATGACTTAAATTTGACGTCATATTTACGTCACACAGAGGTCATAAGTCATTTACGTAAGTATGACATAATAGTGACTATTTTTGATGACTTTGATATGATGTCATGTGTGTGACATCATATTGACATAAAATTGATGTCACACAATGACGTCATTTTTATGACTTAAATGTTATGTATATAATATGTATATATATGTATATGGGGTTTTTACATCGACATAACTTACCATAATTTTTTTTAAAATATAAATATTTATATTTTCTTTTCGTAAAATACATGAAAGGATTAAAGATTTACATTTTTGATAAAGAAAATAGTACCTAAAAAGTAAAATAGATGGCGCGGGTGTTATAATTCCCTCGACTTGGGGTAGTAGTAGCTTCAAGTAGCCGACAACCGTTAACTATCAGTCATAGATAACGTATACTGCTATCAGTCCCGACAACTAGCAAGGTCATACGTCATAGGATCGTTTCTAAAGTTTGGCTTAAATTTTTATTTTATAAACTTGAAGCTGCGACTAGTGGTATTTAATTAGGGAAACTATAGATCGAGTACCTGTACTTTTGATGTAATAGTGACGAAAAATTTATGTAAGGACACAATCAAATAAGACATTAGGAGTTACTACATAACATCATTGTTATCTCAGGTCGACATTAGTTAAATCATGTAAATCATATTGAATCATATCAAAGTCAATTAGAGATCATACGTAAGTAAGACATACGTAAAAAACTTGACATCATTATAATATCATTGTTAGGTCAGCTTGACGTCAAGTTATAATGATTTAAAACGAATGTCATATTTACGTCATATTTAAGTCATATATTTTACGTAAAAGTTTTACGTCAGGAGGTATGAAATAATGACTCACATATGACTTATATGTGACTTTCATCTTACGTAAAGTGTGACATAGCATGATGTCATCCTGACGTAAATTTTACGTAAATGTGTTCACTGGGCAATAAAATAGCAAATTTGACGATCCGCAATGTCTACTGCTGACGGAAAGGCTTTTAATATTTCTGTTTAAATAAAAACAATAACAATTAGTTTATTTGTTTTTATATTTTTAAAATGCAGTAAATAATGAATTTAAAACCGATTAGGGTTACTTTTCATTTTAGCAGTAATGGATGCATAAGGTCCAATTTTATATTTTATAGCAATATGTTCACAAATACTGGAATTTCCGACTATTATATTTGTAGGTATTAACCCAAATTGAGGGACTAATAAAATTCGGCATTTTTAGCCGTTCTTACCCGCTTGAGAGAATAACTTAGAAACGTTTTTACGTGTGTCCTACATGGTTTATTATTATTTCTGGTGTCATTCTTTGTTGACAATATTTTCATATTTGGTAAAAAACTTTCGTAAAAAACCGTCTTAATTCGAAAAACGTGCTTTTGACTACAGTATCCCTACGGCAACAATTTCAGGGGAGGCCAACAGGTCGATCGCTAATCCAGTTTTGGTCGATGCATTGAGATCTATTAAAAAAAAAACTGGCGTACTTATGGTAGTTTTTTTTTAGTACTAGCCACTTGTCTTAACAATAATATTAATTAAATATGTCAAAACTATAAATGTTACAAGTATACCAGCTGTGAAGCTGAAGGGCCCAAGTCTACCCATAAGCTGTATAATCAACAATTAATAATTCAGTTTTCAGAATGCATAATTTTTTGTCTACTTGAGAATAAATATTAGCGTAGAATCTTCTAATTTAATTTACTTTTAATCTAAAATCTGAAATTATTTTCCCGTCCCTGGCGGAAAAAAAAACTAAGAAAAACTATGAAAAAACTATGAAAAACGTCGTAGATTTGGACATCATTTCATAAATTTTCATAGTTTTTCATAATTTTTTCATAGTTTTTTCATAATTTTTTCATAGTTTTTCTATGAAAAATTATGAATTTCTATGAATTTTTATAATATTGATTATTTATGAATAATGAAATTCGAGCAATTTATTTATTATGCTTTATTCTTTTATTCTTTTCAAATAATATAAATGTTATAGTCCTTAAGCCACTATAGGTATGGCCGTGGCCACTAAAAGGTCGACTCAATTTTCCAACGTCTATTTATTTAATTTGATGCGGGGAATCCGATTTTTATTTTTATGGAATGGTTGGCCTATGTGCATCTAATTTTCTTTGTAAAGAAGTAGAGCTGACTACAAATAATATGTTTTTTTCTATTTTGCGTCAATAATAGCGCTATTATTAAACTCGCTACTGTATCGAAATGTGCACATTTTTTAACTAGTGCTGAAAAGTAAAATAGTAGGAATTTTTTTTTCCACTAGATTGGTAACATTTTCATTGATTTTGACAACTGTCAAAAATCATAAAAACAAGATACTTAATATACCGTTTTTCGTACTGATCTTTGGATTTATCAGGTAGTAAATTGCTTCCTGCATTTTCAGGAATTTCCCTTATTTCAGGTGGACTACATGAAAATTCTTCACTCATTGTTAAATAAGCAATTTGGCGAAAAAAACAATTGACTAAGAGTGAAAAATAAAACAATCGAAGTTTCCTAGCTGAATGTTCAATTGTTTTTTTTTAGTAACACCAACTCCCACCAATTTCCCTAAATATTAAATCTCGCAATTTTTTTGTAAAAAAGGGCACAAAACATGCAAAATAGAAAAAATAGTATAAAGAACTCGTGTCAGAAGTCGTATATTGCACTCGTCCTTTAGAAAACTCGCGTCTCCGCCGCTCGTTTTCTAAACTTGGACTCGTGCAATAATAGGCGACTTCTGACACTTGTTCTTTAATATACTAATTCAATATATCAGAAAAACTAATTTCTGACTTCAAATTACTTGCTACTTAAGCAATTTGGCAAGGTTCAATAATTCCAAATTGATTTACATATTAGTGAAAAACTTTTTTTTTGTCCGCCGGCGTGGACGGATCATAAGCTTCATCTGAATAGTCACTTTTTTTTAATTTACACAAATTAATTAATTTTTTTAATTTACACAAATAAATGTACGCTATCTTATAATGCATTTTTTCTGTGACAATTTAAAATGTCATATTTTATATTACGTACAGTATAACGATGCAAGCTTCAGTAAAATACTTATTTTATATACACGTATACAACTTGTTAGTTGGAGAAAATCAAGTTAAATTTCATTGAAAAATTATTATTAGTTTTCATTATGCCGAAAGGAAAGTATAAAAAATATTATGGAATGGACACTACTCATCCAGTACCACGATCAACACTTCATTGTTTTTATTTATTTTATTCTGAAATCCATTAAAGTATACCGTTTCTTGAAAAAAGGAAAAATAATATTAAATATTTTTTCGTGCTTTATCGACATAATTTTTCATAAAAATTCATAATTTTTCATAAAAATTCATAATTTTTCATAGAAATTCATAATTTTTCATAGAAATTCATAATTTTTCATAGAAATTCATAATTTTTCATAGAAAATAAGAGAGCCCAAAAAAAAATTCACTTTTATAATTCATATTTTTTCGTGCTTTGTCGATTTAATTTTTCATAAAAATTCATAATTTTTCATAGAAATTCATAATTTTTCATAGAAATTCATAATTTTTCGAATTTTTCATAGTTTTTCATAATTTTTCATAGTTTTTCATAATTTTTCATAGTTTTTCATACTTTTTTTTCCGCCAGGGGTGCTCTGATTTTCCACTGAGCACGGGAATACAGATTTGTGATTAATTAATTAAAGTATTCCCGTGCTTAGATAAGTAGACCCGTGCGCATGCGAGAACAGAAGCACGGGGCACGGGATAGTCAGATTTCGGATCGGATGGAAATGTAGCCGTGCGCATGCGTGAAACAAGGAAAAATGACAACTTCTCCGTGCCCCGTACCCGCACGGGTAAGTACAAATAGCCACACGCATAAATTATTAGAAATTCATCAAAAAAAAAAAAAAACAAAAATGGACAAGTGTCGTTTATGTTATGCGGATCCAGATCCAGAAATGTGCCAACATATATTTAATTCAAAATTTAAACCACCAATGTGGAAAATAATTAAACAAATATCAAATTTAATAGTAAATCTGAAGAGTTTTGGCTTTTATATTTATCAATTAATTAATATTGTTTTTTCTAGATAACGAAGAACGATCCATATACGAAAACTATATGTGGTCCGTGCTTCATTAAATTGGTAGAATACAGTGCCTTCCGTAAGACGATTCTAGATACTGATTATCAACTCCAACATGCAGAAGAGCTATTATCAAAGAAGACAAATGATGATTGTGATTATTTTGAAGTACATTGCACATCTAGCAGTTCAGATAGTGATGATTCTATTGTAAAGGAAGAAGAAATAGACATAGAAGAGCATCCTTTAGAAATTGGTAAAAAAATATTTTTAATAATCAGATTGTCAATTGAAATTCAGAGCCGACCTCAAAAGAGTGCAGAGGCTGCAAAGCCCTGATGATTTATAGTGGTCGCCCAACAATTTACCCACATTTTCTTTTTGTATTGGGTTTGTTGGTTTATAAAAAGTTTCTCGAATTTCTTATAGTAATGAAACTTTTGGACACCCGGAATATTAATTGCTTGCATCCGAGCCCCTTATTAGGGAAGGTCGGTTCTGAACAAATTATTATTACTGTTATTTAATTCTAGACGATGAAATTAAAGAAGAATTGAACAATAGTAGCGCTGATGTGATTGATAATCAAAATATTGAAGAATTGACAATCGAAGATGGAATTAATAATAATGATAAGATACCAGCGTGTTATACAAGTCCCGATGATAATAGTAACGAAACAAATGAGAGACAAAGCAGCAAATCCAGCACTGTTGATAAAATTGATTTCAATAGAGATTCTACTGAAACCGATGGAAGCTACACGATTTCTACAAACAACAATAATTCAAGACTTACTGTGAATGATGATATAATTTCTAGTGATGGAAATGAGATAAGTACCGCCAACGATATTGTAGGTAGAAGTAAAAATTTTGACGATAACAGTTCGTATACAAATTCTATTAATGACAATAATGTTGAAAACGAAGAATCAGATTTGGAGATGAGTAATAATAACAGACAAAAATACAATACTAGATATAGTCAACGTAATAAACAGTCTTCAGATGAGGCGAATTTATGTAGAAACAAAAACGTACATACGGATGAAAAACCGTTTACATGTAATATTTGTAAGAAACAATTTTCAGACAATTGTAACTTACGTAGACATGAACGAGTACATACGGGTGAAAAACCGTTCACATGTAGAATTTGTAAGAAACAATTTTCAGACAAGGCGAATTTATATAAACACAAACGAGTACATACGGGTGAAAAACCGTTCACATGTAAAATTTGTAAGAAACAATTTTCACAGAAGTCGACTCTATTGGGTCATCAACATGTACATACGGGTGATAAACCGTTCAAATGTAATATTTGTAAGAAACAATTTTTAAGAAAACCGAATTTGGTGATTCATGAACGAGTCCATACTGGTGAAAGACCGTTTAAATGTACTATTTGTAATGAACATTTTTCAAACAAGACGCATTTGGTGAATCATCAACGAATACATACGGGTGAAAAACCGTTTAAATGTAATATCTGCGATAAATCCGTTACAACACGAAGCTATTTAAAAGATCATTTAAATATACACACTGGTCAGAAGCCTTATTGTTGTAATATTTGTAATAAGATGTTCTCATTTAGAACTGTTCTAGATAAACATTTAAAATTACATAAAAATGGAAGAGTTCGAATGTGATAGTTATAATAAAGCATTTAGGCATAGCAGTAGTTTAAGGACGTTCAAGCGTGAGACTTAATAGTAGATAGAAATTTGATTTTTTCTGAATTGACAAGCTCAATTACACACTTATCTTCCCTAAAAAAATTTAAAGTCTTCATCGATCATTTCAGGAAATTTTTGACCATTAAAAATCAAAATTTTTACACAGAGCCTTAGGAAAACCAGTGTTCTTTCATGTTCAAAATCATAAGAAAAGACATTCTATCAAAAATGCAGTTTATATAATTGCACAAAAAACATAGTGTTGACGAACGTTCAAGTGAAACATTAAATATTGAAATCAATATAATTAAAATTATTCTGATAGATTTCTCGCCATATTTAAAACTGGCAACAGCGCGAATAACTGACGAAGCTGACGAATAAAATGATTTTGTAAACAAAAAAAAAATTACTGTATAGATATATATCTACCGGGTGTTTGTTTGTGAATTGAAATGGAAAAGTATCTAAAGAAATTAGACTACAATGTCTATACTTCAATTGCCGACACGATTTTCGTTCTATTTTGGAAATGCCACAACGTCATATAGGGTCTCGAAAATTACTCACTATTAGGAAACCAATTACCTTCAATGAATACTGCTACGAATGAACGTCCTTAAGGAAGTTCAACAGACGAAAGCGTTTTGTTGAAAAATCGTAATATTTTTCTATTGTTCGTTTGAACGACTTCCATTAATGTACTTATAAAAGCTTGTACGAAATTATTGTTGTTTTTTTTTAAATCTTTGAAAAACCCTTTTTTCATAAGACTAACTAAAAAGCCTCCTCTATAATTTTTCCACATTTCAATTTTTTTGTTCAAATTTTTTTAAAAATTTATCTGAATAACAAAGCTACATTACGAGTGTGAAGTGCAATGAAGCGAGATGATTGATTTTTCTATTCAGTGCACTTGCAGGCACCTGAGATTATTAGATCTTGGCGATATAGAGGCTGTCTCCAAAATGTGGGCACACAATTTAACTACAAGGCTTAGTAACCACGATAAACTTGTTTCTTTTTTTGTTTTGTACCGACTTGATCACACAATTTTGTTGTTGAATAACAATTGTGCAACAAGTAGTTAATTGTTGAGAAAGTTTCGAGTAATTTGGACAAATTTTTGGAAAACTTAAAGACAGTTGAAGCTAATCTAGTTTTGGAATTATGTGAGTTGATTTCGAAAATTTGGCAGAAAATTTGAATTCCGTCAAAAAGATCTTTTTCTAATTTTCTAACGAACTATTTTAATGATATTGTCAAAAATTTTCATTAATAATCAGAACCGTCCCTATGCCACAGCAGAACAGGCAACTAGCTATGGCGGCAAAAACCACCGATTTTTAGGCGATAATAAGTTTGCCGATGGCGCCAGGAAAGCTTAACTCTGCTAATGACAATAAAGGCCTTTACACTAAGAGACTTGTCCGCAGACCAGTCTTTCAGAGACAAATACAGATACGTTTACAGAGATTTTTACAAAGACTTTTTGCCTCGGTCTCTGGTCTCTCCTAAAATCACGCGTTTACACGTAAAATAAGATTCGTGAGACTTTTAGAGAGACAATTTGTCTAGCATTGCGCAAGATCCAGCGCGAAAATTGACAATAAAGGTTATGTGTTTGAAAATTAATGTTTTAAATTCAATCATTCAATTTCTATGGTTTATGAAATGATTTTCTTAATTTTTTTAATAATTTTTTATGCAAATAAATTGAAACTTTTCTCATTATTCCCTTTTTTGAGACGTATCTTTCGCATATTTTTACTGTTCTAATATCTCAAAAGCGGAAAGGGTTTTAATATTTCTATTTAAATGAAAACAATAACAATTATGGTAAAAATAGTTCCAGTTGATTATTATGACTACCATTTATCATCACGATTAATTGATTTCTTTTTATGTTTTAAAAATTTAATTGATGAATTTTAAACCGACCAGGGTTGTTTTAGAGTAAACAATAGCATCCATAAGAGAAAAGTCCGTGGTCTCTGTAAAAAACTTTTCAACATTCCAAGAGACCTCAAGTCTCTCCAAAAGAAAGAGAAGAATATATATTTTATCCTTATAATCGACAATTTTAGAGTGACCGTGAATTGTCTTTGGTCTCTCGTAAATAATTTGCGTTCAGACTAGAAAGACCAGACTCACGGATTTTTGGAGAGACTTGTCTCTGCTATTTTGCGCAGACCACGTCGGTCTCTCCTTTTTTCGTGCAGACTTCATTCGTACGGATTTGTCTCTCTAGTCTAAAGGCGACAAGAGACAAATCCGCAGACAAGTCTCTCCAAATGTCTTTGTAAAAGCCTGTGTGAAAGTCTCTAGGTCTCTCGTTGCATTCACACTAAGAGACTTGTCTCTGTAAAAGTCTGGTCTCTCCTAAAATCTGCGCAAAAGTCTCTTAGTGTAAAGGCCCCTAATTGCAATCGAGTCCAGTAACTCTTGTAGCTGTGCAACATTTTAAAACATATGAGATATTATCTTCTATATACCGATAAACTAATGCAACTAGGTACATTAGAAGAAGAGTGGAAGGAAGTCTTCTCCTATTCACGGCATACGATAAAACAATTAACATCCTGAATTTTCCCTTATATTATGAAGAAAGTTCAATTTTATTACGCAGTCATATTATAAATTTATTGCAGTGCTTTATTGTTGCTGTAAATATTGAAAATACAACATTACTCAAGTCTGTTAAGATTAAAATGGATTGAAAGCATAGCGTTCAATTAAAAACTTCCTCATTCATGTAGAATGTTAATAACTATAAAGAACCGATAATTCTGATTCATCTAATGATTGAATTATGAAATAAAGTAATACTAAAATATTCTACAATGATCACTAAATGTAAATTCAACTCAATTTAATGTTAATTCTTTTAAGTTCAAAAATTGAAAATAGTATTTTTGCACACTTTTCTTCCATATGAACTAGTGAGTTAGAACGGGATGGGAATCACACAGTATCTAGCTTTCCTTGTTACTTGATCCTGCCTCACTGCATCCTATTGAAAGCTTACGTACGTCGAAAATCGTATCGGCCAATTGAAGTATAGACGTTGTAGTATAATTTCTTTAAATACTTTTCCGTTTCATTTCACAAATAAACGACATATTTAATGTGGAACACTTAGCAGGGACATTCTGTATCAGCAGTGAACTATATAAAAGTTACTTGCATAGAGTTATAATTTCATAATTTCAGGACATTTGTGACGTCACAAGTGCATCCGCCGAACGGTTTGTGTGGAACAAATGCTTAGGTGTATACGCAGCTTAAGGTCCAGTATAGCCAACAAACAAATAAAAATCACTAGTTTTGAAATAACGCATTTTATAGGTTAACCAAAACATTTATCAACAATTAACACAGTGAATATAAATTATTTGAAATTCATCAATAAAAAAATGGACAAGTGTCGTTTATGTTATACGGATCCAGATCCAGAAATGTGCCAACACATATTTAATTCAAAATTTAAACCACCAATGTGGAAAATAATTAAACAAATATCAAGATTAATAGTAAATCTGAAGAGTTTTGGCTTTTATATTTATCAATTAATTAATATTGTTTTTTCTAGATAACGAAGAACGATCCATATACGAAAACTATATGTGGTCCGTGCTTCATTAAATTGGTAGAATACAGTGCCTTCCGGAAGACGATTCTAGATACTGATTATCAACTCCAACATGCAGAAGAGCTATTATCAAAGAAGACAAATGATGATTGTGATTATTTTGAAGTACATTGCACATCTAGCAGTTCAGATAGTGATGATTCTATTGTAAAGGAAGAAGAAATAGAAATTGAAGAGCATCATTTAGAAATTGGTAAAAAAATATTTTTAATAATCAGATTGTCAATTGATATTCAGAGCCAACCTCAAAGGGGTGGAGAGGCTGCAAAAGTTTGATGATTTATAGTGGTCCCCCAAAAATTTACCCACATTTTTTTTTTGTATTTGGTTTGTCTTTTTATAAAAAGTTTCTCGAATTTCTTGTAGTAATGAAACTTTTGGACCCCCGGAATATTAATTGCTTGCATCCGAGCCCCTTATTAGGGAAGGTCGGTTCTGAACAAATTAATATTACTGTTATTTAATTCTAGACGATGAAATTAAAGAAGAATGGAACAATAGTAGCGTTGCTGTTATTGATAATCAAAATATTGAAGAATTGACAATTGAAGATGGAATTAATAATAATAATGATAAGATACCAGCGTGTTATACAAGTCCCGATGATAATAGTAATGAAACAAATGAGAGACAAAGCAGCAAATGCAGCACTGTTGATAAAATTGATTTCAATAGAGACTCTACTGAAACCGATGGAAGTTACACGATTTCTACAAATAACAATAATTTAAGACTAAGTGATAATGATGATATAATTTCTAGTGACGGAAATGAGATAAGTACCGCCAAAGATGTTGTAGATAGTAGTAAAAATTTTGACGATAACAGTTCGTGTACAAATTCTAATAATGACAATAATGTTGAAAACGAAGAATCAGATGTGGAGATGAATAATAATAATAGAAGAAAATACAATACTAGATATAGTCAACGTAATAAACAGTCTTCAGATGAGGCGAATTTATGTAGAAACAAAAACGTACATACGGATGAAAAACCGTTTACATGTAAAATTTGTAAGAAACAATTTTCAGACAAGGCGAATTTATGTAAACACAAACGATTACATACCGATGATAATAGTAACGAAACAAATGAGAGACAAAGCAGCAAATACAGCACTGATGATAAAATTGATTTCAATAGAGATTCTACTGAAACCGATGGAAGCTACACGATTTCTACAAATAACAATAATTCAAGACTAAGTGATAATGATGATATAATTTCTAGTGATGGAAATGAGATAAGTATCACTAAAGATGTTGTAGGTAGTAGTAAAAATTTGTACGATAACAGTTCGTGTACAAATTCTAATAATGACAATAATGTTGAAAACGAAGAATCAGATTTGGAGATGAGTAATAATAACAGAAAAAAATACAATACTAGATATAGTCAACGTTTAGATGTTGACAATTCGATTGATATTAAAGATAAGACTACGAAAAAAAATAGTGAAAGTACAAAAAGACATAGGAATGCCCGATATGGTTCAAAGATGAACTTAAAAGTTCATAATAGGAAGACGTTACAAACCAATGCGGAAATGCAAACGCCTGAAATTCCGTTGAAATCGAACATTTGTAATAAACAGTCTTCAGATGAGGCGAATTTATTTAGAAATGAAAAAGTACTTACGGATAACAAATCTTATCGTTGTAATGTTTGTGATAAGCAATTTTCACGGAAGGCTTATTTACAGACTCATAAACGAGTACATACGGGTGAAAAACCTTTCAAATGTAATATTTGTAAGAAACAATTTTCACAGAAGCAGAGTTTATTGGGACATCAACGAATACATACCGGTGAAAAACCGTTTAAATGTAATATTTGTAAGAAACAATTTTCACTTCAACAGACTTTATCAAAACATCAACGAGTACACACGGGTGAAAAACCTTTTAAATGTAATATTTGTAAGAAACAATTTTCACAGAAGGCTCATTTACGGATTCATGAACGAGTACATACGGGTGAAAAACCGTTCACATGTAAAATTTGTAAGAAGAAATTTTCATACAAGACGAATTTGATGCGTCATCAAAAAGTACATTCGGGTGAAAAACCGTTTAAATGTAATATCTGTGATAAATCCTTTTCATCACGATGGCATTTAAAAGATCATTTAAATATACACACTGGTCAGAAGCCTTATTGTTGTAATATTTGTAATAAGATGTTCTCGTTTAGATGTAGTCTAAATAGACATTCAAGATTATATAAAAATGGAAGAGTTCAAGTGTGATATTTGTAATAAAGCATTTTGGCATAGCGGTAGTTTAAGTAAGTTCAATAGACAAACGCGTTTTGTTGAAAAATCGTAATATTTTTATATTTTTCTATTGTTTGAACGACTTCCATTACTTATAAAGCTTATACGAAATTATTGTTTTCTTTTTTATCTTCGAAAAACCCTTATTTCATAAGACTAACTAAAAACCCTCCTATATAATTTTTCCACATTTCTATTTTTTTGTTCAAAATTTTTCAAAAATTTATCTGAATAACAAAGCTACATTACGGGTGTGAAGTGCAATGAAGCGAGATGATTGATTTTTCTATTCAGTGCACTTGCAGGCACCTGAGATTATTAGATCTTGGCGATGTAGAGGCTGTCTCCAAAATGTGGGCACGCAATTTAACTACAAGGCTTAGTAACCACGATAAACTTGTTTTTTTTTTGTTTTGTACCGACTTGATCACACAATTTTGTTGTTGAAGAACAATTGTTGCAGTTGAGAAAGTTTCGAGTAATTTGGACAAATTTTTGGAAAACTTAAAGACAGTTGAAGCTAATCTAGTTTTGGAATTATGTGAGTTGATTTCGAAAATTAGACGATCATTGGATCCGCCTAACTATTTAACCGCAAATATTTAGCTAGTTTTTGAAGGGATTTTAGAAAAAAAATCAAAAAACATACGAGAAAAATATCAGACTTTAGAAGCTAAAAATCCTTTGTCTCATTAATCCAAATTAGTATCGCTTTTGATGAACGCCGCTTAGAAATCGTACTTTTTTTTTGATTTTTTCTTCTAAAATGTGTTCACAAAAGAGCAATTTATTTGAAGGCAAACAGTTACGTGAAACATTCTGTAGATAAACTAAGATTTTTAAAATAGTATTCAAGGTATCGAACCGTTATTTTTTCGTTCCGATTTTCGGTTTCGTTACAATTAGACAAACTGGTTCAGTTCCGGTTCAAAGTACTGGTATTATTGGAAATCTGTAGGATACCTTTAGGCAATTGAAATTTCCAAAATTTCCCTTTATTTGAAGCTGAAATCAATTCCAAAAATAAACATTACACAAAAAAATCTCGTTAATCTTTTCTAAGTTCAAAACTATCCTCCTTAACACCATCCTTTGTAATAATATTGATTTTAATACTATCACCAGTGAAGATATCCCGTTCAGCTGCCGATATAAACACATCTTTTAATACACCTAATGCCTTCTCTAATGTAATCGGTGTTTGTGTAATATTCTGCATATTCTTCAAACCGATTTGATTATCTAGCAACGGTTGTAATAGAGCACCAGCTGAACCACCCGCTCTATACGTGGCCTTCTCACAATGCCCAATCGGATCATAACTATAAACACAACCTTTCCCCTCATTATCTAAACCAACTAGAATATTCGAAATGTAATATGGAAAGAATCGTTTATAATACAACATTGTCGATAGCATTTGGGCACATGCAGTTGTCGTCATCGATTTATTGTGTTCTTGTTTGTACATCTGCATACGTGCACGTAAGATACGTGTCAATGTTAACGTATCACACCAACAACCGGAACAACCCAGAATTGTTGTATCCGACAATTTGAATAGTTTCTCTTGTTCACGGGTGTAGATCGAGAAACCGGCACTTAAACGTGTATCAGCACCAATAACGACGAAATCATCACCGGCTATTGCTACAACACTCCTAAAAGTATTTGTTTTAACCACAATTAAAGCAAGTTTTGGTTTAACAAACAACTTACCCTCCATTATCGGCGTAAGGGCTGAAATAACGCTGGATCGGTGCTGTAGCGTAATCGGGGTAATTCGGACGTAGTTCTTGGGCCATCATAGCCATTTTTTCAGTTAAAAATCGTTTTTCAGTAAGAAAACACTGAATCTATTGCCGACGCGATGACAACAGAATTTGTCTGTCAAATGTCAAAAATTTTACACAGTCACTACCAACCGCAAATCTAGGGGAATTTCATGTGATTTTACCGAGTCTTTGGCCCATTTGTAATTTATATTGAAGAAAAACTACCATAATTATACAATTTCAGTGTTATTCAAGTGGATTAGAGTAAATTTGGATTTATTTCCGACGTAATAAGAATAAATTTGAGGATATTAGAAATTTTGTTGTTATGTTGGCTGCCATGTTATAGCAAATGGGAAGCGCGAAATTTAAATATATTGTAATAGTTCAAGACTTACTTTAATTACAATTATAAGGAAATTATGGTGAAAATATGGTAGAATTACCTTCTAATGATAGACAATGGTAGTATATAAGTTTACTCACTAAACAATTACATTTAGCAGAATTTAAGGTTGAATCTTGACGACGCGGCATATAAAAAATAACTCCTCCAAACAATCGATAAAGTTCTGATATTAGATCAGATAACAATCGATTATACAGATTATGTAGAAACGTTTTATTCAAATTATAACCATAGTAATTTAAATTTGGCGCCTATCAATAGTTTGTATTTGAATTACAGAGTGCGCTGTTATTGATGCAATGCTGCCAACATACAGTACTGTTGTTTATTTGATTTATTGGAATATTTCTAATGTTGCATTCGTCTGGTCATGTTTTAATTATTAATAATTAGATTTATTGTTATTTATAAAATTAATAAGCAATTAATTGTTAAATTGTGAATAAAAATATGTTGACTTTGGCGCAGATGGCGCTGTTGCGCAGCTGTTTGCACAGGTGTATAACGTGTTGACTGCACTCTTTTATTTTGTTTTATAGATTTTAAAGGTCGATTCTTCAATATGTGAATTCATTAATTTTCAGGTGAGTTTTCCAATTTTCAATAATTTAAACATTTAATTTCTAACGAAGTTGTTTAAATAATAACAGTGATCGTATCAATTTCATTGAAATTAATACGAATTTGTTGGAAATCAAGCAGGCACGTATAATTTGGCAATGACACGACATTGGCCTACTTTGATCTCAAGGGTTGTGTATCGTGTCATCTCTGTCTAACATCAACGATTCTACCAGACATATATAAAATTGTAGACAACCAGGAAAACACTCATTCGTCGCTCAGACGTCGATTGGGTTGTATATACTGGCGCATTCGGGTGGTTATTAATTTTTTTTTTAAATATAAATATTTCAATTAGTAATGGCAACGAGTCGCGGCTTCAAAATCACCGATGCTGAACGTAAATTTCGTGTCGGTATCGCCGCCAAGAATCTCGACGATCTCAAAAAGAAAACCGTGGAAAAATTCAAACTACAATTAACCATCGACGATATCTACCTGCAAACCCAGGATGGTACGATTATCGAGAACGATGAGTACTTTCAAACGTTGCACGCCCAAAGCCTACTGGTTTGGGTGAAGAATGGGGAACGTGCCGCCACCGATGCCGAGATCCTATACAAAACCATCAGGGAAGTCAACGATGAGTATCTAACAGCTGGCGAGAAGGTGCAGGAATTCTTCACCGAGAAAATGAAGACGAAAGTGTTCAAATTGGCGGAAGTGTTACGGGAAATCGACCGTGACAAGACGAAATTCAGTTTGAAGAGCGAACATCCGGAATGGTTTGAAGGTGAGTTAAACGACGCAATCGAGAGGGCTGTGTTAGGCCACAGGCTAATACAGCACTCTTGATTTGTTTGCTTTGAGAAACACACACGAACATCAGGGCCGTATTTAATTATTTTTGAATCAATTGATTAATTAACTTTACAAAAACGGTCATGGTGTGCCGACATGACTCCCATACAATTATGACCTAAACGTTTAGGTCTTGACACCAATGCAAAAACAAAAGAGGACTATATGTTTAGGAGGGCACAGGACCGTATTCGAACCTATTACTACAAAACCCGAGAAGAATTGTTGAAACATCAACAAATCCTCAAATTTCCCACGAATCATTTACAATTGTTATTGAATGAATTGTATGAACGTTTGAAATTAACGCAATTCCATGGTTATTATTTCGATCGACGCAATAGTAGAAGTTTATGTGATAGTATGGGCGCCTTTCAATGTCACGGACGTTGGGATAAGCCGAAATGTCTGTACGATCCCGGTCACCGTATCAATCCGTATGTGAGTCGTGAGGAACGTATCATCTTTCAAACGTGGAATTTGGATCATGGCATTGAACGTTCAAGGAGCATTATTCCGGCTATTTGTGAAGCATTAAATCGCAACTATTACAATAGAAAGAAATCGATTGATTATAAGGCGATTTATAATGATTTGTTCACGTTAAATAATCTGCGTTTTGTTCATATTGTGTGTCATGATAAAGGCGCACATACTAGTAAGAAGGCAGGACCGTACTTAATCCTTTAAAAAAAACTAACCGAATCTTTAGAAACTGTATAAAAAAGACTGATTTATTTTAATATATTAAAACAATGTTATATGTACGTAGAATTTAATTGCTGTAGTTTGTAAGTTGAACCCAAAAGGCAGAAATTTCGATTGAAGATTGTTCTTCAGCATTAGAGTTTAAGTAAATTGTAGTAAACGCTAGATGTATAGATATAAATGCTTGATTTGTTGATAACGGCTTGTATTTTAATTGTTTATAATCGAAATAAACAACCATATCAACAATGTAAAACTGCCAAACTATAAATAAATGTTTGAAAATCATTAAAAAGATTGTTTTATTGCTACAACTTTAATTGGGGACAAACCAATTTACAAAAAAAAAAAAAATGCTTAGATTATATAATCAATGAAAATCAGTACCATTAATGATGATGGGTGATGCAGAAACAAATAAGCAAACAGAAAAAAAAACATCCTTATATACTAATGATATAAATTAAATTCAATCAAACAAACAAAAAAATGATAAATGGCGATATAGTCATTTTCTACCACAAAACTACGCTCGTCTATCCTAATCTAGTTATCTTTGGTAGATGTCTTCTTATTATTACTACTATTATTATTATTATTATTATTATTATTATTTTAGGTAGTTAGATAGAGAGAGATGTATATAAATTCGAGTGAATATGGCCTGAAAAACAACAAAATCAGTAGGTGGCTTTTTGTTGTTGTTGTTATCGGTAGGTCAAGGCTAGGTCGTGATCTAGTTTTCACCACCAATTCCTCAACGACCTACTTAATTCAACGTGTGTTGAAAATATAGGTCACAACCTAGTCCCAGATTGACCTCAATTTTACCAACCCCTTCGAAAAAAACAACAACCACACCTTGTGTGTGCGCGTACTATACTCTGCACAAATCTTTGTGGCGTGTGTTTTCATTTTAATGTAGAAAAAAGTAACCAAAATTGTTTAAAAATTTATAAAATCTTATTGTAATTGTTCTGTACGTGTGTTTTTGTTGGAAATATCGGTTGCAGGTGTTCACGTGTTTTGCTCGTTTGTTAAATTTATTATCGTTAGATTTATAGTGGTCGGTTATTGAATTATGTACAAGTTATTGGTAAGAATGTTGGTATAATCAAGTTCGATTCCGGTGGGGGGACAATTACATTTTATTTTTACTTAATTTTAAAATGATATCGATATTATCTTTTATTGGAAAAATAGTAATTTTTGAGGGTTGTAAATGCCTTTTCTTTCTATAATTCGTTGTTATGCTTGTAGAAAACGAGTGGATTCCATGGAGGATTCTGTATTGAAAATTATATAGTCTTTTTCATGATAAATATCCAGGAATTGTGGGAGAATGGAGCATCTTGGGTTTATAGGTGTGTCTCTTATCCTCATAATTACCCCTGTTAAAGTTGTATGAAACGATCTCTATCAAATATTTCAATGCTATATAGAGAATTTAAAATAAAATGTCTAAAATATCTAACATGTCATAAAACTTTGGTTTACTAGAGTTGAAAAGAGAAAATAAATGTTATAATAATACTTAAAAACAAGCAATAATTAAATCTTAGCAGTTTCTAAAGATCGTTTCATATCATTGTAGCCATTTAAAGGCGTGTCATATGATGGATTGTGTTGAAGAAGGAGAGCGAGAGAATACAGTTGATTATGAAGATAAGAGAGATGTCTATAAATCCCAGTATACTGTCCTGCTGTTAAGGAAATTTATTATGAAACGATCTATAATATCTAAATACTTGTATAGGTACGACTTATTTTAAACTAGTAAATAGTTTGTTTCTTATGCCGATCATTTAGCATTTGATCCAGATATCTACAGCGTTCTAGAAAATCGTTCTAAAATTTACAAACAATCCTCTTACAACACGATATTTTTATAACATCCTTATACAGACTGTCTCATAACAAATAAACTGAAAATGGATGTAATTTTTAAAATAAACGTGCTATAGTGTCTCAAAAGTTTGTTTTAGAATCACTGATTTCTTTATAAATAGATCCTGATTTAGAGATTGTTTTATGTAACTTCAACGGTTTGAAGGCGTGGTTTTTGAACGATTGTGTTAAGAAAGAGAGAGAGAAGATACAGTTGATCATGAAGATTAGAGAGACATCTATAAATCCAATGCACGTCACGCGACTCCTGGAAACTTATTATGAAACAGACCATATATTTAAACACTTCTATAAATATGATTTTTATGAATTTTTGTTTCGCTTTCGAAAGATCAATCCGAATATATACAAAGATCTAGAAAATGTTATGGAAATTATAATCAATTCTCTTACAACACGACATTTTTATAACAAGTTTATACAGTCTGTTTCATAAGAAAAATAAATAAAATTTACGTTAATTATTGTTGGGTTGGATTTAAAAATTATCTAATGTGCTATATAAAGAGTTTCAAAACTTTGTTTTAGAACCACTGGATTTCATAGTCTATATAAAATTTTACGTTAGTCAAAAACAAGAGTCATAACAAATACAAATAAGTAATAAATAGATTGTATTTTAATAGTTTCTAGAGATCGTTTCATGCAACTTCAACCATTTGAAGGTGTGGCTTATGAAGGATTAAACAAGTGAGTGGGGGGAAAAGAAAGAGAGAGAAAATGCAGTTGATTATGAATATAAGAAGGACGTCTATAAATCCAATATAATACACGACTTATTTTCAATTCGTAAGTAGTTTGTTTCTTTGTACATATTTTCTGTTGTATTTGAAAAATGTATTCCGATATTATAAACAATTCTCTTACAACACGATATTTTTATAACACGTTTATAGACAGTCTGTACCTAATTGCGTTTTTAATAAATAAATACATAAAAATAATTGAACGTGCTATAAAATGTCTCAAAAGTTTGTTTTATAGATATGTAATCTATACGTCGTCCAAAAATTAAGTATAAAATTTCAAATGACAGAAATGCAGTTAACCTACGCAACGATAAATAGTCCCCCTATTAAGACTCCCAAAATTTGGATTCTTTATTGTATTAAACAGAAAATTGATTTGAAAAGGATTTTACAATCTCCAAAGAAATATAAAATATCGAACTTCAGGGTTAATATTGAAAAATTACCAGCAAAATATGTAAACAAATGCGTAGGGTTTTATTCAAACAGGAATGCCACTATATAATGTTCGTTTTCATTCTGGTAAACGTGTAAAAGTTAGGAACTTTTCACACATTAAGTTGCCTATAACCTATCATCTGCAATTTGAAATTTAATACTTAATTTTTGAACAGAGTATATAAAACAATTCTACATGAGCCAAAAAGAGATGATAAATCTTCAAACAATTAAAATCTACCAAACTATCCATAGCAAATAGAACATTGGAAAAGAAGAAAAAATATTTTTTTAAACATTGAAAATGAGATAAATAGAACATATTATATGTCCGATGTTTGGTATTTTAAAAGTATATCTGTATATGTCGGCGGCGTACTGTAAAATCCGTCATTTAGAAGAATGCCTAGTCTTTGTCTAAGTGACTTGGCAGATTGTAAAACTATGAACATTTTGAAATGTTTTACTATTCGCCTGACATTTTCTTGAATGTTTAAGAGCAAAAGTTCTACTACGTAGAACTACAAAAGTATTATTCAGGTAAGAAAATATAATCAATTACTTGCTACATAACCTATAGAATAAGCCTAACGATTCTTTTGCGTTTAATAAAATGCCATGAACATTTCAAAATGTTCATCGTTTCACAATCTGACAAGTCACTTAGACAAAGACTAGGCATTTTTCTAAATGACGGATTTCACAGTACGCCGCCGACATATATACTTACTAGAATTGTACGTATATACTTTTTTAATTACAAAATACAGTAAAACCTCTCTAATACGGACAGATCTTCGAAAAAAATGTCGATTTAGTGTGTATGTTGGCAAAAGTGTTCAATATAGGGAGGTGTCTGTACAAAGAGGTTTCACTGTACAATTTAGGTATTTGTGTCAAGTTACGATAGACGTTCAAATTTTAATGTAATCAAATTGGAAAGTTCAATTGACTTAATTTGTGTTTTATTATATTTAAAAAAAAAACACTTATAAAATGTTTAACTAACAATAACACGCCTCAAAATTAGAATTATTATGATTTAGAACAAAATCGAGTCTTGAGGAGAGTTAAACTGCCTTAAATGTGTGAAAGATATTTGTTTTACAACATTTATGGATTGTAACACGTTTATACAGACTGTCCCATTAACTATAAAATTAGAAAAGTATAAAGCTAGTTCGCGCTTATCTTATTATATTTAATGTTTTACATTTACAAAGACGGTCGGTATATCTAATGCCGACAGGGCAGTATAAAAAGAGTACTTTTATAACACGCTTATACTTTTATTGAATTACAATTTAGCTCATATTTGTCTATCAAGTTAGGACATACGTCTATATTGGTTGTAATTAACAGAAAATTGAGAGAACTGACAATTTTTGTGTTTAATTTCATACTAAAATTCAATTTGTGACATGCTTTTATAACAACAAACAAAATGGGAAATGGTAAGTTACGACACACGTTCAAGTAATTAAAATCTACCGAAACAGAACAGAACATTGGGAAACAAGCAAGCTATTTTTTTTAATAACTGGAAGTGAGAAATATAGAGTGTGCATAATGTAGTTGGAAAATCTATCAGTATATCTGTAATTGTACAACACGTTATACTTTTAACACGTTTATACAGGCTGTCTCATAGGAAACAAACTAAATACTAAATTTTAAATGAACGCATGTCTTTTATTAAACAATACATTATAGATTTCATGTATTTGTATCAAGTTACGACATATGTTCGCATTAATTATAATCAATAATTGGTTAGATATGAGGGGGAAAATTCCAATATTTTGTTTAAATTTTAATTGGCTAAAGCAGTAATTCTCAACCTTTTTTTTTGGTAAGGTACACTTACATTTTCAAAATTTGCATTTCTAAAATTTAGCGACACACTTCAAGAATATGCCGGTACACAAAAATGCCACGACACAGTGGTTGAGAATCACTGGGCTAAAGTGCCATGATGTAAATGTTTACAATCACTGGATACTTCTTTTCTTTACAGTTTTATATAGTAGCAAATTATTGAAATTGATCATCTAAAAAAGTATAAATCCAGTCGGTGCTTATATTTGGTATTTAATGTTTCGCATTTGTAAAGTCGATCGGTATATCTAATGTCTACACGATAGCATAAAAATTATAAGAGGACTTGCACAACACGCTTCAGCTGTAGCACGCTTATACAGACGTATGTCTTTTATCGAACCATACACTATATAATATATGTGCATCAACAGAATAGTTGCATTTGGGGTTAATTTTGTACTAAAATTCGATGCTTTTATAACACGATTATACAGAATGTCCCATAGAAAACAATTCAATAAACGGTAATCGAAATTGGTTACTTTTTTCTTATCACAATCCCCACTTATTCTACAACCGTAACTATACTTACATGATTCGTTTTTTTCTTTCGAAATTTAATTCAATTTAGCAATAAATTGCGACAAATCATATTCATCATCGTATTGTTTTTGGTCCCACAAATCGGGTAAAGTCTCTAAAATTGCTTTCATACTATTACCACCACTATTTTCCAATGTATTCGTATTATTATTATTATTATTATTATTATTTGATGGTTTATTCGAGAACAAATCCAATAACTGTTCAGTACCCATCGTCTCTAAACGACTATTATTACCAGTTATTATCGTATTAACTGTATGCACTTTGAATTTTTGTAAACTACAACAATCATAAATAAAATAACAAAAATTATTAATAAAACTATAATTGAAAAACGATTGATAACTAAATCATTTGGTAATTGTTCAGTAACACCGATACCGCAATCTTGCAATAATTGCCTAAAAATTTTCAAAATTAACAATAAATTTACAAAAATTCCAACAATTTGGATTACTTTAAAGCTGGTAATTTAGCCGAATGATTGATATCGTCTAATTTGGAATTTTGTTCGTGTAAATCGTCCAAAATCGATTTATATTGTGGATGTGTTTGATTCAACACCAATTTCGGATGATTACAAACGTTCTGTAGATAACGTAACGCTTGAAAGATATGCGTATTGCCTTGAATTGAACTACAAGTAGCTCCGGAACTGATCGATTCTTGTAACGTTTGATGCGCCTGTGATTTAGAGAAATCTTCATATAAACGCTCCTGTAACGGACTCAATTCACAATAATAATCTTGGGTGATTTTCGGTGGTAGATCATCTAAAACATCCTCTTTAATGCGACGCAATAAGAACGGTAACACTTGTCGATGTAACGTTTCCATTGCTAACGCGCCAGCTTCTTGATCTTTTGGTGAACATTTCGGATCACGACTGGCTAGTATCGGTCGTGAATAACGTGCTGTAAATTGTTTTTCAGTACCCAAAAAACCGGGCATTAGAAAATCGAATAAACTCCACAATTCTAAAACGTTGTTCTGTATCGGTGTACCACTCAATATTAAACGATGATTTGCTGTTAATTGTTTGATAGCAATACTCGTCCGTGTTTTACCGTTTTTAATAACATGTCCCTCGTCTAAAATAATATAATTCCATTTGATTTCAGCGAATACTTGAATATCTTTACGGACAATATCGTATGATGCTACTATAAGATTGTGTTTTTTGAATTTGTGTCGTAATTTCTCACGTTCACTCGGCGATCCGTTGTATTGTAACGGTTTTAAATGTTGATTTGATAAGAATTTCTCAACTTCATACACCCAATGACCGGTTAATGTTGGTGGACATATCACTAATGATGGTAATGGTATTGAATCAGGTGATTTGGTTGTTGAATATTTCTGTTCACGATAATAATGATCACTTGCCAACATACAGATACTTTGTAATGTTTTCCCTAAACCCATATCATCACATAAGATACCGTGTAATTTGTATTTATTCAAAAATGCCAACCAATTAACACCGGCTTGTTGATAACTTCTCAATTCAGTAGTAATCGGTATTGGTATATGAAAATCCGGAATTGTTGTTGGTGATAGGAGTTGTTGTAAGAATTCCCGTTCAATTTCACGTTTTTGATTCAATATAGAATCGTGGAATTTTGGTGGTTCTGGTACACCACCATCTAATGGCATTAATTGTACTAAAGTTGCAAAACTATGCGTACCCATTAAACGTACCGATTTATTTTGATCGGACATACGTCCTAATAATGGTACAACTAATAATACCACATACGGTATTATATCGAATTGTAATGTTTCAATAATACAAGCTATAGCTTCGATAGCACCTTGTCGATCAATATCACAATCAACAACATCTAATTTTGGTAGAACATAATTAACAATATGTTCCATAATTGGTACAGAATCTAAACGGGCATAGCATGCTAAACAACGTGCCGCTAAATGACGTACAGCACGATATGGATGTGATAATATTACACATAAACGTTTTAATGTTTGATCAAATAATAATGTACGTAAATTTGAATGTAGACTAGGACTTGTTATTTCTAATACTTGTAATGTCCATAATAATTTCTCAGCATCATCATCTTTATCATAATTATCAATCATATGAAATTCATTAGGATTGATACGTTCAATTAATTCACCAATCATTAATTCCCATAATTTTGGTATTTTCCTAGGTAAATCATCTAAGAAATATTTCGTTATTTCAATTAATGCTAATGTTGCACCACGTCGTTGTATACGATTCTGTTTTTGTTGTTCATCTTCCTCTTTAAATAATTCATCTAATGGTATATCAGTGGTGGGTGGACGTCCCGGTCCACGTCCACTACTATTTGGACGTTTAAATGCAATCCTTTCAGCATTTCTTTGTTGATTACACAACGTTACAATACCATCGTAATTATTCAAATTTTTATTACAAATACTAGAAGGTGAATTACTACTACTGCTGCTGCCACTACTTTCGTTTTGTTGTTTCTTATAAATTACTGGTGTAAATTCGGGATCGCAACGTAGAAATGTGCATAGATTTATTAAGATTTTATCATTGGGACATGGTTGACGGCCACGGCATTGTTCCAATAATTCAGCTAAATGTTTTGCTGTAATCCTCTGTAGATTCTCATCATTTTCACGACGTATTGATTCCATTAATGGTTTAGCTACTGGTGTTAGTTTTTCAGGTAATGCACGGAACATTACAACAGCTCCGGCTAAAGCAGCTGCAATTATCAGAAAATAACAATATTAATATAATTTCAAGAATTGGCACTATTTAATAATTAGTACGCTATAAAAAGAGCATAGAAAACGTAGTAATCTTATTTTGATTAATAACTAAAATTAAAATTCAAATTAGCCGCTAAATTTATTAGGTGGCGCCATCTGTAACGAAAACATTGAACTTAATGTTGCCATTCACATCCGTTAGATGTCGCTACAAACCAGCAAATTTACGGGAAAACGAAAAATTGCAATTAGTACAGCAATTGAAAACTAAAAACAAAACATATAAAATAATAAAACTTATTCCAAACTCTTAATAATAATTTAATAATAATTAGAATTTAGTGGTTCAATTTTGGATCGACCAGCGCCAGCAGTGGCCAAATAAATGAACTTTGTATTGTTTCTCGATAACGCTAGATGGCGCTGTAAGATAACTAGAAAGAATTCTTAATAAATGAAAAAATTCCGCAATTCCTGAGTATTTAATTAATTAGTATTTTTACTGTAACTTGTCACATTCTCTTTGGATTCTTAGCTGTGCTTAAGATTCATTAGCACCAAAACATATCAAAACCAAATCTAATAATAGAGGGGAAAATATAGTGGAAATCTACAAAGTGATATTTTACAATAGTTTCTTTATATTATCAGAGGAGAAATGTTTCGAGTATAAATTATTTAAAATCTGGACGAAACTATGCACAGTTCTCTAATTAACCGCCAAATCAATTAGCGCCATCTAGTGCACATATTATCAAACTTTCTATTCTTTACGCGTCGCTAGATGTCGCTATTTGTAGAACCGAATAAAAATCTACAGTAAAGTGCAAAAAATTGTCCTAATATTGCGTTCCGAGTACAACTAATAACATTTACCACTTTTCCCCGAAATTCATTAAAATTTTCGAATAACCCGCCAAATTCACAACCACTCAGCTGCTCTAGCGGACGAAGTTGAAACCAATTTCTGTCACTTGATATAACAAACAAAATATCTAAATTTTAGGAAAATCAACCAACTCATGATACGTTACCGGTTATTCGTTTAAAAATTTTCAAAAATCTACTGAAAAGCTACCCCATTTTTTTAATTAAGTGGCAAAACAATCAGCGCCCTCTAGCCGCCACAATAACGACCTTCAATTGCTTGCACGCGCCAACAGGTGTCGCCACAAGTAACGCTCAATTCAAACAAATACAAATTACGGAATAGATCCGAATTTGCAGTAAGTAGCTTATATTTGATTGAAGAAATGTAACGCTTTGGAAAATTAATCACAAAATCCACTATTTTCGCCGAAATTTAACGAAATGTTTGAATTACCCGCCAAATTCATCAACGCACAGCGCCTCTAGCGACAAAATCACTAACTTTTTATTGTTTTACTTTGTTTTCATGGACGTATACGCCTAGATCATAGTGTTTTCTGCGCGCCTGATGTAAACGATAGAAATAAAAAAAAGAAAATTCTACGGTAATTCTGATAAATATTTAAAATCTGATGGAAATTCGCTGCAATCTTTTGAATGAAATAACAATCAGCGCCACCTGTCGTCACAACAGTGAACTTCTTATTGTTCTCATACGCCACTAGATGTCGCGACAAAACAAAATAAATTTCTGGAAAAACGCACAAATTGCAGTAATTCTTTTAGATATCGAAAAAAAAATGCATATAGTGTTAAAATTCACTAAAATATTTTAGTTTAGTATTAAATTTGTGATCAATCAACGACCCAAAATCATAAATTCTAATTGTCATCACTAGATGTCGCTATTGAGGCGCTAAATTCAAACGCAACTTAGTTGTCAATAGGGGCCTTTACACTAAGAGACTTTTGCGCAGATTTTAGGAGAGACCAGACTTTTATAGTATGTCCCTGGGAATAGTAGAGTCAGCGTGACGCTGTAAATCTAAACGGAAAGTGAACTGACTAATGTAGCGACTCAAATTTCTGTCAGCCAATGTTTATAAATTAACAACAATTGTTATTTGGCGGTATCAGAATCTGAATAAAACAATCTAATAACTATTTGTCTTTTTAAATATTTAAGTGAATAATAGCATATAATTAAGGATGCTTAAATAAAATTATTGAAACTACAAATGATATTATGTTAACCATCTGTTTTTAATTGCAATAGTTTTACTCGTGGTCAGCTACTAGTCACTGGGGATCCATTGTGAGGATACTTTGACTTTATGATTTTAGATTTTACAACGTCATACTGACTCTACTATTCCCAGGGACATACTATAAAAGTCTAGTCTCTCCTAAAATCCGTGTAAAAGTCTCTTAGTGTAAAGGCCGTTATTGGACAAATTTCAAAAAAGAAAAACAAATACAAAAAAATAACTTACCTAAAGTACTAATACTGAGTACAGTTTGTTCATGATCGGTTTGTTGTGCTGCACTCAATATATTCCTACGACGTTCCTCTAAATTCTCTTGTACTTTTGTTTTCAATTTAATTTTGACTAGATTGTCCTGAGTTTGTTTACCAGTTAATTCTTGTATTTTCTCCAATGTAAATACATTATCATTATTATCAACATTATGATTATTGATAGGAACTTTATAATGTTTTAATGTTGCTAAAAAATCACGTGTCTCTTGTGTTAAACGTGTAAAACTTAATGCAATCTCATCGAAATAGACACGTTCATTTAAACATTGATGTAAACGTTGTTTTAATATTAATGGACATATAGTTTGTTGTTGATCAAATTTCGACCATTCAGCAATAATTAAACCGGCCATCATACGTTGTAAGGCTGATTTTGAATTTAAATGTATCAATAAGACTTTCTCATAACATTCAATTGGTTTTTCAATATTATCATTATATTCAATACCAGGTGCTGGTTTGATAATATAACATGATAATAAACCTAACATACGTGCAGTCATACAACGTACTTGTATTGCATTATTTTCACGTAATGTTAATGGTGTTGTTTCACTACCACCAATATATAATTTCTGTGGTGCCACTATACTATCGAAATTATTTAAATTATTTTTATTATGTTTCAATTGTGTACGTGTTGTATGTATTAATAAATTCTGATCTAATGCAATACGTGTTGGATGCATCGATAGAAATAACCATACAGTTATAAATGGACATGCAGCATGTAATAATTCAACTAAACCGGAATTTTCGATTAATTGTCGCCAAACAAATTCGGCAACATCACGTACATCTGAATTCGATTCAATTAATACACGTTGATAGACATGACGCATTGCATCTTGTAATAATTGTGCCTCCCATTTCATATTATTTAAATTTGCCTGTTTCGTTAGTGTACTTAATGTTTGTAATGTAGCTTTACGTACCGATGATGTACTATGACTTAAAAATGGCCATAATCTTGGTACAACATCATTTAATGGTTGTGGTGGTAGTAATTGTTGAGCTTCTGGTAGACTTAAAATCGATGCTAATAGACCCATAAAACTATTACAAGCCGATGCTAATTCATCTTGTTCATTCAATAAATCCCACAATTTCATTATAATTGTTGGTATTGATTCTGGTACTAATTCAATTAATTTCGTTGTAACTGGTATTAAAGCGGCAGCAGCTACAGCAGCTACATCATCAACACTATCCGATAAACCATTTAAAATAAATGGGAAAGCTTCAGGTAATAGAATATTAACCATATCATTACGTACAGCTAATAGATATTTTAAACCTAATAAACCACCATGTCTCGCCTCCCATTCATTATGTTTTAATAATTCTAATAGAATTTTTAATGCATTCAAACAACCATCCGGTTGCATTAATTTCAATAGAGCACATAATGTTTGTGCACACGTTTCACGTACTGGTGCTACAACAGCATCCGAAACAAAATCACCAAAACGATCCAAACCTAATACACATAATAAACGTATCGACATATCTTCCAACCATATTTGATGATTTAATTCCATTTGTTCTTTTGTATAATGAATATTTTTACCAGCACCTCTACCATGTACTGTAATGATTTCACGTAATGCTGTAGCAGCACCATGTCGTATCTCCCAACTTGTACTAAATAAATCTTGACTTAATTGATCACAGAACCATTCTAATGGCCAATCACCTGTATCATTTAAATGATCTAATTCATCATAGATTGTTGGTGATGTGGATGTTGATGGATTATTATTGTCTTCTTTGATTTCGATTTTTATACGTTTTTTATCAGGTTCATCACCATTTGTTGTTGTTGTTGATGATGTAGGGGATTCATTAGATGGGTCATGGGATTTTTGACGATTTACAGCTTGACGTGCTTTACGTTTTGCACGGTTCATTTCACGTGAACTTAAATTCGTTTCAGTCCTATTCGAGATCAAATCACGGATTGGACGCTGAAAATCAATACAAATATCTATCAAAAATTGTAGAGAAAAAAAATTGTGATTTTGGTCAAATTAAAGCTTTCAAAATGAACTTTTTATTGCAACAAAGATATAGAACAGTGTTTTTAAATCGTCTTCATTGAATCAAAAATAAAAGATCGTAACACCCTCAATTAGCAGCATATCTAGAATAGAGGAACGAATGGACCAGATGATTTCTTTGCTGGGATGGGGATTCGCTCCTTGGGAAACGAAAATATTTAAAATTGCTAGTTTGAAGTAGCATTTTATAGCAAAAAGTTCGTTTCGCGGCACTCCGATTGAAAAACACTAACTTAGATTGACATTATTGACAAAAGAACACTTTAAATTAGAACTTCAAACCGGAACTGAACCGAAAACCGTAAAAAACCGATATCTTTTCCAGAACAAAAACCGTAACCGAAACGAAAAAAGTAACGGCCGAAGCTCTGTGAAAAAATCACTACATTCTGCATTTACCGGAAGAAGTTTCAAACCGGAACTTAATCGAAAAACACCGATATATTTTCCAGAACAAAAACCGCAACCGAACCGATATACGTTTTACTAATCGAACCGAAACCGAAAACCGAAACGAAAAAATAACGGTTTGAAACCCTGTTTTAAATTATTTAAACTCCAGCAACATAGCGTTTGAAATTTACGAAGAATACCGCCGAATCTGTCTTGAAGATTAGCAACTTTTTCTTAAAACGTAACGAAATAAATGCAGAGATTGATCAAGATTGAGATTTGTACAGAATACGTTTATCAAATTATTAGAATTTTTGAATGAAGAAACAAATATAAATAAGACAATAACGAGACGCAATATGTGTAGATCTTGATAAAGATCAAGAATGCAACACGATAAAGTTAGAGAGCTTCTAACATCGTATAAAATGAAGAATATTAATTACAATACAGTTATAGATTGAGATTGTTAAAGAATATCAATGTACACTTTAATAATAATTAATGTATCCAGGGCGTTATGGGGAAAATAACGCCTGAGTGTCAACAGTGTACGGTCCGAGGGCTGTACGTCGACCGAGGGTGTTATGCCATAACGCCCGTAATGCATTCATGAATTTATGGAATAAGTAAAAGAAGCAGTTTTAATTTATTTTTGGTTTTTCGAAAATTTATCTTTGACATCTGAAAAATTGAGGTTATAATCAATTTTTCTAATGACTGCAAAAAATATTGTTTATCATAGCAACGGGACTTAACAGGGGGCTATTATTTTTCATAACGACATCGCAACGCCTTAATGGCCCGTCGTCAAGTAAACAATTATTATTTGCTTATTGATACAATCGTTTTGATATCTATTAATGGTCCAATAATATATACGTATGACATAAAATACATAATTAAATAATTATTAAATTCCTGTGCTCACTAAAAATCTATAAATGAAAATTGTCATTTACAAAGAATACCACCAAATCTACTTAAATGAAGCAATTCTCTTTAAACCCAATGACATAAATACGAATGCTGATCAAGATTCAGATTTGTATGGAATACGTTCAATAAATTATGATAATTTTTTGAAGATTTTCAATAGAGGAACAAAAATAACTAAAACACTATGTAATGTGTGTAAATCTTGATAGGGGTAAAGATTAAGATTGTTAGAAAATACAACACGAGTTGTAAAATTTCTAAAATTTTGAAAAATAAAGTGTTAATTACAATAAAGTTATACATTGAGATTATTAAAGAATATCAATGTACATCGTTAAATAATTAAATAATTATCGCTTAAAAACTTGTGCCCATTGAAGATTGATATATAAAGATTAAGATTTACGAAGAATACCACCAAAATCTTACAATTAAATGACGCAATTTTCTTTCAAATGCCAATAAATACGAATGCTGATCAAGATTTGCACAGAATACACTTACTGAATTAAATGTTGAGGTTGCAATGGAGACAAAGATTGAGATTGTTGAACTGGATAAATATAAATAATCACTGATCCAATTAATGAGCTTACAGATAATGAAGATTGATATAAAAAGATTAAGATTTGTGAAGAATACTCCTAGTCTTAAGAAAACTTTTAGAATATTGATCCATTTATCAGATAAAAAAGAACAAGATTAAATGTCTGTAAATATCGATAGAGATCGAGATAAAAATTATTCATGAATATATCCGAAACAGATGGTAAGTTCAAATAAATAAATCAATCGATAGAGATAAAGATCCATCATGGTAAAATTAAGCGTATTATTTACAAAATATCAAACAATTAGTCTTATTAAAGATCGAGATCAAGATTTGTACAGAATACCACTAGATTAATTTCCCAACAACAAATAAATAAATATTCTGCTTTTATAAAACAAACACGTAAATTTCGATAGAGATAAAAATAAAGATAATTTATGAATAGGAATAATTACCTAAAAAGACAAAAGACGTTTGTTGATTGAGAGATGAAGATCAAAATAGTTCCAGAATATCGTACAACACATTTCCTAACAAAATCTATTCGTTATTATAGAGACTAATGAAGATCGATATATGAATCGAGACTTGTGAAGAATCTAAACAATATTTTTCGATTCAAGATTAACATTTATTCAGAATACCTCTTGAATTATAAAGAAATCAGGCTTTCACACAACAATTATGTAAATCTCGATAGAAAAGATAAAAATCACTTTAAATACTTCAAAGAAATGCATAATGAATTCGAAAGAAATAAAACATGTGTGTTGATGATAGAAATTGAGATTGCTGAAGAATACCTTTGGACAAAAATGGGCCGGATAAAAATTAAAAGAAAAAAACATGAAGACTTTTCGCAAATGGATAAACACACATGTCTACTGAAGACAACCAATCTTAGATTTTGCTGTAACTTTGAGGGACTGTTCTTTAGGATCCCAAAGAACAAAATTTATGGACATTTAATTATTATAACCGGCCGTTTCGGCTTATTCGAATTAAGACTTTCAAGAAATGTCATTTTTAAGCTTTATCAATTTTAGCTGTAAAAATTTTACTGTATAACACTTCTGTGCGTTTGATGCGGCATTTTGAAGGTGAAAGATGGTAATTTTCATGCGATAGATAAAAATTTGTTCAGTTAATACCTGTCATTCACGAAATGATGCTGAAAATACGTCTTTTTTACTCAATTTTTGTGTTTTTTAACTGACTCCAGCGTCTCGACTGTCCAATGTAAGTGACTGATGTTACTCAGAAATTAAATGTACATATTATAGAAAACATACAGCCTATAATTAACCCGATTAGCCCACTCTTTATATACAAATTCTTTGTTTGAAATTTCTAAAAATCTCGTTGTTCTAAACTATAAAATGAACGTGTTGACTGCGACAAAGATATGAAATTTACAGGATCTTCAGTTTTAATATTCATCTTCAAATGCCTGTAAAACACGTTTTGTTATTTTCATTCATAGTATGTGTACAAGTGGTTTTTTCTTTGAAGCAACAATTACTATAGGTAGTATTGTTTTATCAAAAAATAGACAATCCTGTGGCCTTTATTATAAAAATTACCGACTATCGGCTCTTTATTTTGCGATTATCCTTATGATAATGAGGACAACTATTATTAATAATTATCATAATAATAATAATAAAAGATAATACATAATTTTTATAATAGAGGCAATAGCATTGTCAAAACAAAAATAACCAGTAGCCTACTATTTTATTGTTTCAAAAAAACCACTTGCACACGTACTAGGAATGAAAATAACAAAACGAGCTTTGCAGACATTTGAAGTTGGAGGCAAGAACTGAAGATCCTGTAAATTTCATATCGTTATGTCGCAGTCAACACGTTCATTCTTCTTATATCGTCAGATGTACACGTTCTTGGGACTTTTATTTCTCTTAGTTGACGGCGATCACCATAGATAGAAAAAACACCCGGTATAGGCTAAACAATGCGGTTTTCAGAAATTTCAAAATTTCGACCAAAGATTTTGTATATAAAGAGTAGGCTAGCTATTCGGGATGATTCTTGCCTTTATTTTTTCTATGATAAGTATTCTTAATTTCTGAGTAACATTAGTCACTTATATTGAACATTCGAGACGCTGGAGTTAGTTAAAAAATCACAAAAATTGAATAAAAAAGACGCATCTTCAGCACCACCTCGCTAATGACAGGTATTAACTGAACAAATTTTTATCTATCACATGGAAACCACAATCTTTCGCCTTCAAAATGCCGCCCCAAATGCTCAGATATCTTAAACCATAAAATTTTTACAGCTAAAATTGATAAAGCCTAAATTTTGTTCTTTGGGAACTTAAAGAACAGTCCCTTAAAGTTACAGCAAAATCTAGGATTAGTAGGCTTTGCCAATCAGACGATTTCACATGGAATGTGAGGATCCCAAGGTAAAAAAAGTACATCGATAAAACACCTCAATTTTAGAATTATCTATAACTAGGACGAATATAAAAAAACTACATTAAAAGACACACCCAACTACTTTCAAGATTATCGTAAAATTATGCAACAACAGGAGAAAATCGATTGCAACCGTTTTTTTCTAAAACATAATGCATTTAAAAACGCAATACTTGCACTTTGCGTGTTTTCAAAAAATCCAATAATTGATAATAGTATCAACTAATTATCAACAGTAAATAATCGCAATAATTTACATAAATTTGCATTGGTGAATGCTTTTTTAAAAGAATTTTTTCCTACTAGAAACTAGATAAAAAAAAATGAAACAGATGACTACCACACATTCACCTGCTCTCCTCTCACTTTAATTACACATCTTCCGGTGAAATTTCAATATTAGATAAAAAAGAAAAAATAGATTTATATAAATCACAGAAAATTTAAAGAATTTTGCTACAATTCGATTTCTCAATATGTGAAAGTTATTAAAAATTCTACAAATACTTACTCTATTAATTTCATGATTGTCTTGTCTCTCATTATTAATAATTAAATCGTCATTTGTGAATAACTGATTTGCATCTAAACCAACTAAATTCATTGTTGCCACATCTAAACCTAAACGACTATTTAATAATTGACGTTGTTTAGCCATTCTCTCTTTAATATCAATTGTATCATCATCAAAATCGAATTCTCTACCTTCTGAAGCCATCAAATGTGTACTATTTGTTAACACTTTACCCATATCGAATTGATTGTAGCGTAAACGACCAACTGTCGATAGATTCATCTGATTCTCTTCTACAACAAACAAAAATAAGCAAATAATTACGTAATTATTTCGGTTATAATCGAAAAATTACCATTTTTGATGTCGTTAGATTTCGGCTCCCATTGGGGCACATTACTGACAATGGCACGGATCGCTTCGGCGGCCGCAATCCGTGTTTCCCAATTCGTTGATTTTAGATAATTCGCTGTACGTGTTAATAACGTATTCAATTCGTGCGGATGTAATTTCTGGACTTCACCAAGTTGTTTGGCGGCCGCTGAACGTGTCACTGCCGAACTGCCTGTATCTAACAGGACAAATAGACGGTCTAACCTATAAAAAAAAACTTTTTTATTTTTTAAATTCATTTGATTTATGATAGTTTTTTTTTTCTGTGAAATCACAAACACTACCTGCTTGACGTCATTGTTACGACGATGGTTACTCTTATCAGTTTTTATATAAATAAAGAAGCTATATTTATGATAATCATTCGATTTTAAGCCATATGGACGGCGATTGGTCAATTTTAACGTTTCTAACCAATTTGTTTTGTTTAATGGTTATTTCTGAGCCAATTACAATTATTGATCTATAAACATAGACTACATTAATCAACAAGAAAAAAAAATGTAGAGAAAAACTTCCTACAAATGGAAGAGTTTCATCCAACATATATATTTTATTGAATTTTTGTTTTATTAATATTTCAACAATTATTTACCTTATTTATTAATAGTTGCCACACTAATTTATTATTAAATACATTTTATAACGTTTCATCACTGTTTTTAATAATTTTAATAAATAATTAATCAATTTTTCGGTTTTAATCAATGAAAATGACGAAGGGAAGTTCATTTTACAACGTTCAAATTTATACTGACAGCCATGATGTGATGAGCACCGACTTTATGGCATTGTTTGCATCTGATTGGTCGGAATTAAAACTCAATTCATCAAAATCATGTCTGAATTTACATAAAATTCGAATAATTATCGAACAAAAATTAATAATTTTACAATAATTTACAATAAATTGTGAAATATTGTGCAATATTATGATAAAATTATTGATATTATGGCAAATTATTTTAATAGATATTAAGGGTAAAAAAATTATGAACACGGACGTTGTTGGCGTGACGAGTGATGATTCAGAGAGTTGATAGAGAAGTGCAACTCAATTTTGGAATATTCTAGGAATAAATGGTAACTAGATTCATCACTAGATTCAAGTGTACCAACTGAAATCTAGTAACTATTTGGTTGTGAAGCTATTATAAAACTACGTTTTTACTACGTATATAGTAAACGTAGTGAATACTGTCAAATTTCTAAACTCTGGATTGACTTAACACCTTTTGTTTTCCATTCAATTCAAACAGTTGTATACTTGACATTTAATTAAAGATATAGTGAATAATTCAAGCAAAGGCTAATTAGATTTGACAGCAAAAATATGGAAACAAACAAATAAATCCCTAAAAATATCGCAACATCAAGGGTACCAACTTAAATCTAAGAACTCTTCGGTAAATTAATTTAGTAAATAGTGGATTCAGGTACCAAAAGGTCACTAGATTTGACAGACTTGTCGTTAAACAAAGTACGTAATCCCAATAGAATCACAAGAAATATCACTAGATTCAAGCGTACCAACCGAAAATTTGGTCCATAAGGTATATAAGTGTTTATTTCAATCTACTCAAATTTCAGAAGTGCAAATGAACGCCTCAAAAATCCCCAAACATGTAATATCACTATGTATGCAAACGCCTAGGGAATTTTGGTGCGTTCAGTTGCATACTTGACATTTGACATTTCACAAATAATGACTGAACAAAGCTTATCAAATTTGTGATATGTTAATTGTTTTTTGAACTTTTCGCCTAATGATTATGTAATCTTTTAAAGTATATTCAAGGATCAAAGGGTAACTAAACTTCAGTTGGTACTTGATATTTCTATTGATTTCTTTGTTTACCATACGTATACTAAATTCACCGATCAAAGGGTCACTAGTTTTAACAGATGTCTCGTTAAAGAAAGTACATAGTCGCAGGTTTTGTAAGCGGGAATATGGACATAAACAAATAAATCCCTAAAAATATCACTATATTCAAGGTTACCAACTTATATCTAGGAACCTTTGGTTGAACAACAAGTCTGTCAAATATAGTTACTTTTTTGCTCCTGAATCCACTATATATCTATTTGTTACACTAGTGCAGTGTTTCCCAAACTTTAGACATATGTGTACCGCTTCTATAATTTTCGTAACACTGTGTACCCCTCGTCAAAAAAAAATGCATATTGTTTAATAATAATGATAATAATAATAAGTCGCTTGTTGCACCAGGCGCAGCAAGTCTTGAGCCACCCTTCAAACTCTTCGCGCACCCTAGGGGGTTCGCGTACCACACTTTGGGACACACTGCACTAGTGTATGTAAAAATTGTACGTACTTTCTACACTAAATTGCGTCTTTATTTACTACTCCCGAACACTAATTGACAATAAAATTTTACTTACTTTAGACAATTTGATAACAATTATTTTATCCGAAGATAATCTGTCTTGGCCAATAGGTGCGTGTAAAATGAGTGGTGTGATCACATTTTTAGTCGATGACGTCACATGCGTAGTGTATATGCAACCCAGAATACAGTTAAGTTACTAGTGATGCAACTTATGCAACCCAATATTCTTGGTTACTAATAACCGTGATATCGAAAAAAATCCCTACATTTAGTGATTTTCAGATTATTGAGTTGCGTAAATTTTGACATCTTCCAAATGTCACATTTTACGGTATAATAGTGAATAAACTTTATTTGCTTTGTAGACAATCGAAAAGTAGTGACACTTCTCAATAATTCTCTCCCCCTCGCGATCTTGTTTTCAGAAGCAAGATGGCGCATCCACAGGCGACTAAGCGGAAATTCAAAAAACAGAAAAATCGCGAAACTAAAGTAAATTTAGTGTTCGATGAGAAAAAGCGAAGGTGAGAATCTACCGAATTAACCTAAAAAATTTATTAAAAATACAAGAAATTATCGATAAGGTATAATTTCAATGTATACAAGAACGTAACCTCACTTTTACATGCTGTTCATTTGTTTTGTGTTTTGCAGAGAATTCTTGACCGGTTTCCGTAAACGTAAATTACAACGTAAACAAGCGGCCAAAGAACGTTTAGAGAAACAATTAAAATTGGAACAGAAACGTATCAAAGCTGAGGCTAAGGAGAATTTCAAGAAATTAGTATTATCCCATCGCGGTATACCCGAATTGGATGATTTATTAAACGAACAACAACACGAAGAAGAGTACGAAGACGACGATGTGACTGTGAAAGTGGTCGAATTGAATACCAACGATATTGCAATACAAAACAATTGGATTGGTGATAATAAACCGTGTTATTTGAATAGCAATCAGATTAAAGAAGAAACGGCAGATGATGAGGATAATAACGGAATTAAAGGGATGGAATTGAGGAGTGAACAATGTAAACAAAACGAACAAAAACAATTCAAATCAAAGAAAGAGGTGAAGAAGATGTTGAAAAAGAAGGCAACACAAAAAGTGCAACAGAGCGATGTATTCAAAAAGAAGAACCAATACGAACGCAAACGACAATTGAAGAAATCGCGCGAATTAAAGAAACAACAGAAACGCCAAGAGAAACACGAACATGTTCGTAAACGTAAAAAATAACTTTATTAAATTAATTAATGATGTTTTGATTGTTTAAACGGACAAATTGTACGATTCAAACATTCCCCACATTTCGGCTTAATCGGTAAACAAACAGTTTGTCCGAACCCCACCAATAAGTGATTGTAATCTTGCCACAAATGGTTCGGTAACCAATTCTCCAACATTTTCTGTGTCTGTTCGGGTGTTTTAGTTTGTACGAAACGTAAACGGTTTGATACACGATGCACATGGGTATCGACAGCGATACCGGTGCATTGATTCCACGCGATTTGCATGCACAAATGCGCCATTTTCGGCCCGACTCCAGGCAATTTCAACAAACCATCTAGTGTGTTGGGGATGTCGCCGTTGTATTGATTCTTAAGAATCTCACTGGTTCTCTTGATGAATTTGACTTTATTCTAAAAAATTTCTTTGTAAAATTGTGCGAAATACTACGTGATTTATAGTGGATACTTTACGGAATCCTACAGGATAGATTAATTGATCCAAAATCGCATCGGGTGTGTTTAAAATGTTGTCAATTGTAGCGCCATGATCGCGTAATCGTTGCATTGCAGCAAATGTGATTTCGTCTCGAGTTTGGCTGCTTAACATTAACGATAACAGCACTTGATAGCGGTATACCTGGAAATTGTACGATTATTAACGGTTTTTTTTGTGGATTTGATTTGTAGACAACTTCCGGACTAGCTGTGTTATCCTGGCATTTATCGGCGCCCATCGTATCAACGGGTGCTTCACTATTGACTCGCATCTTCCGTATATTCTCCAATAATAATTCCCAATTTTGCGGTCTATTTGGCTCGTTATTATCCGCCTCTATTGTGATATGTTTGCGTGTCTTTCTAATCGGTTCTTCACCAACTGTATTGGTGTTTGTAAGTTTTGGTTTTGGTGTAAATTTGAATTGCGATAAATCCACATTTTGTTCACTATTTTGATTGATTTCTTCACCACTATCGATTTTTGCACTTTCTGGTTGGTTTTCTACAGTTTCTACAACTTTTCGCTTCGAATTGCGTTTCATTTTCGATGGAATTTTATGAAATTTTTTGAACTGAAACGTGAGATTGTTTGGACACAAAAACATGACAAGCAGTGTTGCCACATTGTAAGTTTTGAGGTAAATTCTATCAAAAAGAGTGTACTGCAATAATTGCTAATTGTAATAAAAGTAATTAAATTATTGTAAATTCTAAAAATTCAATCAATAAGTGGAAATAATTTTTGAAATTAATTAATATTAGGATAAAATCTGCACAATCTGGCAATTATGATTAAATTTCTGACAGACTATCAATAAAGAGAAATAACAATAACTTACTTTACTAAAACAGTATAAGTTTGTCTCTGTTTATTTGTACATGTGCGAATAGGTTTGTAATTGACCAATCACAAACTAGAATTTTTCAAGGTTGTCTATATACAGTATAGGACATCTAAACAAGCTCACACTAGTAATTATAGTGGAATTTTTTCTGTTTTATGGTTTGTTACCAGATCAACTTTTGAATATTCTCAATTGAGTTTTATACTATCTCAGGTTGATTTTTAGAATTAGGATATGGTTATGTGGGATTCAATTAATGAATTATTTTCTTTCTGTCGTTGCCTGAGGCTCAATTTTTTCTGCAATTGTCATTTTCTGCATTTCACTTATCTGAAAACAATATTCATATACCGAGTGTTTTTTTTTTTAAATGTGAATCCTCAAATATCTCGTTTGTTTATTAATTGAAATCGAAAACTATCTAAAGAAATTAGACTATAATGTCTATAGTTCAATTGACCGACACGATTTTCGTTCTAGCTATTTTGGAAATGCCAAAACGTCATAAAGGGTGTCGAAAATTACTTACTATTAGGAAACCTATTACCTACAATGAATACTGCGACTGAATTTGATATGAAAACAATTTTTTTCTTTAATAGCTAATCATTTGCTGCTCAAAAAGAAATTAGAACTTCTCTGGGGTTCAATAACTTATCCATTGATGAATAAAGCCGACGTCAGACGGCTCGCGCCTGGAAAAAAAGTGATAAACTATCTAAAAAGAGAAGCCGAACTGTCAAATTTTCTCATATCAGGCTACATTTCTAAATTATTGGTGCGATGGAAGGTTGGCAATCTATGTACCTTTATATCATTGGGCCAACCTTAATACCGTATCTAACTGAAGCTGTCCACGATATTCGTACATAATTTCTGCGCATGGAGAAGTTTATAGAGACATCATTATAGCGTTTGTCATATGTCAGACAAAGAGACGATCTTTGCTTGAGATAGAAGTCATATTCTGGTGTCTATATATACAATGTCTTTGACTTTAATTCTATCGTTAGCAATCTATATCCGTATATATTATTGTGTCGATTGTTTACCTTTCCCCTTCCACAATACGGCAACCGGTTGTATTCCAGCAACCGTGTGCTATGGCAACGCTCCCACTTTTCCCACACACCCCGGGGAAGGGTTTTCCCTCACGGGGTTTCGAATTTTCATCACGCTCTGAA
>JAEDXX010000476.1:0-41968 GCA_021725515.1 Epicauta chinensis
GCGTTTAGAGCACCTAAGGAATATATATATATATATACTAAATTTAAAGAGTATCAGATGGATAGTTTCGGCGATATCGTGATGAGTGAGTGAGTCAGTCAGTGAGTGGTAAATCGCCTTTATACACATACAGATTGATAAGAACCGAAGAAAGGACACATACTTAACAACTTTTTTAAATTCGTTCTCGTTCAGTTGTGTTCCATTCCAAGGAGATGCTTAATTTTCAAATAACTGTGTTTTTTTATATTAATACTTTTTCTCCTTTTGTGCAGGCTACAAAAAAAAAATCGATGACACTTTTCGATACCAGGACATCAGACGTTTTTTTTTTAACTTTTACAAAGAATTATGGAAATTATTTTGGAACTTTGATTTTTCACTCAACCATTAATAATTTACGTAGAGGGGCGCCAAAGAAACTCGGGCCGGCCCTGGCCAGAAGCTATCACTCGATAAGAAGAGTTGCTAAGTCAAAACGAAGTATATGTAGAAGAAGAGACCAGCAGTTCAAATACATTTAGCACCGGCTTGAATTATTTGCTTTCAGTATTTTGTTTTTCAGACATTTGCATTGAAACGACATTTTTTGAACGACTGTGGCTCAAAAAATTCTTCAGCAATTACTTTGAAAATTGACAAGCAACTTCTTTATACAATTACGCATTATACAAATCTAAATTCGCAGTAATATCATGTGTTAAAGTACGATTTTATTGCAAAAAAGTTATAAGAACGTGGCAAAAAATATGCTGTTATTTAATTGTAAACAAAAATTCTTCTTGATCCAATCTTGCTCCAATTTGCAAAGCATAAAATTGGAAAGTTCTACGCAAAAAAAAAACAATTATACTTTTAGCCACTTTATTATTCCGTAAAACTTATCGATAAATGTTTTTGGCGTTGAATCCTAAAGGTAAAAAAACTGTTTTTTGATGCAAATTCCAGAATTTGTGAACCGAAAGTCCCAAATTTTCAGCTAAAGAAAAGCTCCGGTCGCATTCTCTTATGACTAATTCATTGTTGATTATACTTTAAAAAATGGGCGATTTTGTTGACAAAATTATGGTAATTAATAATGGATAAAAATTCCACAAGACAAACAGGTAAAAATCGTGCGATTCGTAAACATTCAATCTAAACGATGGCGATTATCGAGACTGTTCTAGTTATTTTGTTTACTGTAAGTGTAGCTCAAAACAACGGTAAGTTCAATAACAATTTCTAATTTAATTAAATAATTAATTGATTTCAAATGTTGGACAAAAGAAGGCGATGAGTGCTTCATAAGTTCGACAAAAACCAAAGGCATTTGTAAACCAGCAATCGAATGTAGAGATGTAATTCAATTCGAAATACCCAAAAGATGCGACCATAGCGACTTAGTTCCGATGTTTTGTTGTCCAGATGAGAAGAAAATCAATAAAACCCAAAGAATTAGTCAAAAAAGTATAAAAAATTCTACCATCAAACCAACAAATAAACGATATTATTATTGCAGTGTGTTCACTGTATTTGAGCAAAAGGAAACGGCCGTCTGTGGGAGTCGCTCGTGGCACCCCAACTTACCTCGGCGAATTTCCACATATGGTGAATTTAGAACGATACAAATCGATTATCTAATAAAATCAGTAATTTCAGGCTAGTTTAGGCTACAGCAATTCGAATAATATTGAATGGTTATGCGGTGGATCTTTAATTAGCGAACGATTCATCCTAACAGCCGCTCATTGCTTACGCTCCCAACAATAGTAAGTATTTCGAAACTATTGAATTTTTTTTAAAAATTAATTTCATTTGTAGTGGCGCAGTACAATTTGCGCGTTTAGGCGAAATATCGCTTGAGAACGCTACAAACGCAAACGATTCGCACACATATCGCATTATCGAACGATTCCCGTATCCGTCTTATAAACAACCGTCAACTTATCACGATCTAGCTCTATTGAAATTGGATCGAATTGTTCGTTTCGATCGTACAATCCAACCGGCTTGTCTATACGAGAATCGTACCGTGCCGAATGTTACGCTAGTGATTACTGGATGGGGTAAAACGGACCATTACAGCAGTACTAGTCTGTTATTGTTGAAAGCTGATGTTAAATTTGTTGATTATGTTGAATGTCGTCAGAGGTATGAGCATGTGCCGAAGATTCGATTGAGTAACGGTATTTCTGAGAGGAGTCAATTGTGTGCCGGTGGTACAACAGGTGAAGATGCATGTGAGGTAAATTGTTTGTTTTATAATGTGCGACATTTTTGTATTTGGTTTTGTTGCAAATTTTAGGGTGATTCTGGAGGACCTATTCAAGTTATTTGTTATGACATTAGTACAGATATTAAATACAGCCAAATCGTTGGTGTTACATCATTTGGCAAACAGTGTGGTTTTGAGGGTAGTGTTGGTGTGTATGTTAAAGTTGCCTCTTACTTACCGTGGATTGAGAGTATTGTTTGGCCAGATGAATCAACTTAATCTTTTGATCTTGAATTGTATAGCCTCAGTAGTTAAGTAATACCGATTTTAGGCCAGTTTTATTTGACAGAACACCTTGAAATTTGATACTAGGTCACCTTAAAATTTGAATATCCCGCCTTTGCGCATCTACAGTAGAATAAAACTGGCCTAGAATTGGTATTACTTAACTACTAACCTCGGTCAAAATTTGCTTTTTAATACTTGCATAGAAAGCTCGTTTTGCTTTACTGTATCTTTAAGTCTTCCTTTGTTAATATTAAGCTTATATCAAGAGACAATAAGATTCTCAAGGCTTAAGACCAATCTTAAGGCGAATCGAGCCTTAATATAAATTAAATTTGTTCGGATATGTTGGCACATCTAATCTTTTTCTATGATATTGGATCTAAGAGATTGAGTTAAGCGAAATTAGTCTAGATAGTAGAAACGGTGATGAACGTGCCGAAAGTATAGTTTTCCCACTGTATAATAAATAAATATTCTTCATTTTAATGGGCAACGTTTTGATTTTTAACAAGCCTCGAAACTGTCACAACTGCTTATTGTAGAACTTTCACATGCATTTATATGAAATATAAAAAAAGCGCTGTAATCTAATAAAATTGTCTCTTGAGCCAGAATTTAAATTGGAAGTTAATTACAGATACCTGTAACTTATAGTGTATTGTTTTTTAAAATAACCACCAGAGGTCTCAGTTGATGTACTGATCAAGAAGGCTTCGACTTGAAAATTATCTAATTGTAAGTAATGGCCGTTTCAAACAAAAACGTTTGGTAAAATCATAGCACACTTATTCTAACCGATACGAGCCAAAAATTATGTGAGAATTAGATTTTGGTATACTTTTATTAAAATTGTTGCAGAAAAGGCGATTTTTTTTGTACCGCAAATTAACTCCGCTACAGCAGAAATTTATCCTTTTGTAAATCAAATTCAATTATTCTTTTGTTTCGTACATCGAACTAGACTCATTGGGATTCAATTTGATTTGCGAAAGTGACAGAGAAGCTGAAAACTTTAATCTCATTTTTATCCTAAATTCCTTTTTTCCTTGCCACATCAGGCGCTGCACCAATCTACAGGATTCATTCGGATTTTGTGATTTTCCAGAAATCACTAGAAAACCTTATCCATAGATGGTGTATCATTCTGTCCCTAATACCGGAGATAATTAGACTACTGCAGATTTATAATGATTAAGGCTCATGTCTGTGAATCTCTTATGTAGATGATGTACCCTATTTTTCAACAGTCTAAATACATAACGAGAAGATGAGCAAGAATTGGGATGCACTACTTTAGAAAGAGATAAAGGGCAATAAGGGCGGTTAGAAACTAAAAACAAAAGAACTGTCATCATAGTGAACATCAGAAGAAAAAAAAATATTCCCTAGCATGACGCGTTTCAAAACCATCACATACAATATAGTCCATCTTTATCTTGATCGCTTAGAATTCGTTGTTTTATGAGGCCGAACACATAGTTTCATTGTTCTGCGAAATAGAGACAGCAACAGTTAAATGCAAACACTTACAACTGAGCAATGACTAGTTCCCAAACAATTTTAACAATCGGACTACTCCTCAGTGCCTACAGAGCATTGTTATACGGCTCGAAACATTGATTTGTGTTGCTGCCAGTCAAGGAAATGCGAATAAATCGTATCAACAACAAAAAACGAGCTTCTCTACAACTGAAAAAGGCCCTTCAAGATGTTCACCAGTTTTCAACAAATTTCAGTAGAAAAAGAAGCGATTCAGCTATTCCGAAGGCGCACCTTATTCAGAGAAAGAGAGAAAGATACAAAGAGGCGGAGGGGGGGGTAAGAGAAAGAGAGAGGGGGAAGCTACTGTCACCAACATTTTGTGATAAGAACAATACAGTTTTTTGGAAATTTTGTCATTTTACCGATTATCCTAAAAACTACAGCAGAATTTTTCCAAGCATAATTGGTTACCAAATAATAATGATAATAATAATAATAAACTAATGGCATTTCCTTTATTAATTTATAAGCAAATTTCGTTACAATTCAACACTGATATAATTTTTCGAAATTACCGTAATTTATTAATTTACCTTACGTTTAAATTCTCATTCTTCTATAAATAAGTTTATTTAATTATTTACTTAGTTTTAAATATAGCACGGCGGTAGAGCACATGTAGCTGTAGCACTGCGTGCCGGTACACCCACATCCTCCTCCGCTTCTTCAGCCGAATTCTCCACCGACCCCTGCTGGTATTGCTGTTGGTGCTTGCGTCGATTCAACTCCAAATTCGCTTCCTGTATTGTCTCCCATAGTTTTGCTTCGGACATAATCTGCCTGGACAGATCCTCAATTGCCGGTTCAGCACTCAACTCCAACAGACTACCAATCGAGTCCTCAATGACATCACCTTGGTCGGTTAATGCCGGCAAATTGGAACGTTTACGACCACATCCTGGAATCATCGAATCGAAAAACATACCAGATAAAAGCTTTCGGCCATTAACCACAATTTCCACCGACTGTGCAATAATTGACTTACCAGTGAAGGCGTTACAGAACGGCCGTTTTTTCGGATTGACGATTTTGTCTTTTAAATTGAAATCCAACTAGTTAACAACAAATTGATTAAAAAAATTATTGCGGAATTCGTGCGAGAACAACTTACACGTCGCGGCAAGAAGACACTGTCGGTTTCGATTATTAGAACAGCTAGAATTAAACATGCGACGATGTATGTGAATCCGGTCATATTTTACACTAGAACAAGACACAGAAAGAAAAGCTTAATAATCTTCGTAATTATTATTATCCAGTGATAAATGGATAAGCTTTATTGGATATGTTACGAAATCATTTCCCCCTTGTTGGGATATAAAAGACTACAATGAAATACTCTCGGCCACCGACTGTGAGGAATTCAAGAGGGTAAACGTTATATACAACCGGCTCTAACTAATACTATCAACATTATTATTATTACGGATGTCTAAGCTCTAGTTCCTGATTGTTAGCTAATTCGACAGATTATCCACACACAAGCGTCTCAAGAGTGTTCTATTTACTAAATAACAATGATACTATCGAGAATCTTCGAGAAAATTCTAGAATTTCACCCGGCGCATTCGCCAATTTTGCAAGAAATCGCCGAATTTTAGTCCGGCGCCTCCACCATTTAGCCATTTGTTTTCAAATAAAACCAGTTTAACTTCTAATTTTTTTCTGATTACGCAGTTTAATATATTTAACGTTTTACTAATTAAAAAAACAATTTGGTAACAAAGTTCTAATTTTAAACTCGCCTGGCGCCTCCGCCAATTTGTTCAAAACCCAGTTTGGACTTAAGCCCGGCGCATCCGCCAATTTTTGAAAGCGTTTTTTCAAGTTTTCAGTTATAAACAACTTACCGCTGCTGCTCTCGTTTCTGCTGGTGATTCCGATAAAACAACTAACGACTAAATACTGGGACAAGCCATTAAGGAGTTTCTTTCTATTTATATGTAGTTGATTTCTCAACCCCCTCAGTATAGGGTTTTGCGCATTAACCGCCACCACCAAGCCCATTATCGAAGTGTCATGTTCGTAAATTACACAAAAAAAAACTTGTCAAAAACATTTTATCCAAAAACAAAAAAAAAATAAACACAGGAAATTAACACCGATTTACACTTAATTGTTTCTATCAATCCGTGTATTTTTTTCCTTCGTCTTGACGATTTGTTTTGTTCGTTGGCCCTTGTTAATTAACAGTTTTAATAATAGATTTGTAAATGATACACAAAAGGGGTTATTTAGCGACATGTAACGAATTTAATCCTCTTGCAGCTTAGGTCAGTTAGATCGTCCGATTAAGCCCGCTTTGTTTGGGGATTCGTCCTGCTTGACTTATTCCAAAAAAAAAAAACCAAACTACCTCATTATTGTCTAATGATCTAAGAAAAATAATAGGGACGGAAATTAACTTTTAACGTAACGATATCACAATAAAAGCGAATAAAGGAATGGCGGCGAACGGCAGTGGCGGTGATAATGATGAAAAGGGGTTAAACGTTCAACTTAACCATAGATATCTAAATTTGTGCTATTATGAAATATGAAATCGGGGGTAGGCGTACCTGCGACCCTCCGAAATAATCGCCCGGCAAACATGCGCAATACAATGGAAGATGATACTACCGGGACTAAGGGCGGAGTTACACCACCCTCGCCTCGCTCGCCCTTAATAAGGGAATCTCCAATCCCGGGTTTTTCGGTTACGGCAACAATCAAAATCGACCACACACACACACACAGGAATCGACGATATTACCACAAATTATACAACAAAACAATTAATTAATTTATGCAATCTTGGTTTAATTATAACAAAAAAAAAATGGGGAAAAACCAATTTGTCGTCTAAAAATTGTATTTTTGTTGTTGTTTAAATGGTAATAATTGTTTTATAATAATAATAATTTGGTAATCATAATTGGCTTGGATTTAGTTTGGGGTTGAAGTTGTGTCCGGGGGTGTGTCCATTATCGTTGGCAAACACAAAAACCCACCCCTTGGTGGCGCCAGCGGCGGGGGTTCGCAATAATGATGATGATGATGAGCACCGGAACAACTATACCTTGTGTCAGTGTTATCATAGGTTGAGATAAGTAACCGGCTTATTATAGTTTTGTCCAACAAATCAACTCGACCGACTTCATTCCACTTAATATACAGTTTCTACCAGTGTCTTGCATTAAATACAAGTGTGCGGATTGTTTGATAGGCAAATAGTGTCGATGATAATGGGACGATTTGCAAATTGAGTGTTTTGTGGCAGAAATCACACAAAAAGAAATGTTGCATTATAATTATTCATCATTATCGCATCTCTTGAATTATCATCAATTGGAAGATCAACAAGTCAACGATAATGACACAACTAATAATAACAAGAATTGTGAGGATTTGTCGCAACAAGAAGACGACCGTTGCCGCAGCAATTCATCCTCAACCACAACAACAACAACAAATCATAATAAATCGTTTACGATTGCCGCAATTTTAGGCTTGAAAACGAACGATCAAGATGCCGGCGTTGTGAATTTGAGCCTCCACCATCACCACCATCATCACCATCAAGCGGACAGTATCGTAGCAGAACACACATTCCTATCCGCTTGTAATCGATTACAATTTCCGCTACGACACAATTCGACAATTGGTGTAACAACACCGACAACAACAACACCAACAGCCGTCACAACAACAACACCAGTCGGGCATGGGTGCACACCGCAACAAAGACCGACTGGTAAGTTGAAACGATCGCATTATTACGTTTTATGTCTCAACTGATTGAATTTCATACGGTTTTCAGTACGTGGCCTGAAACACCATAATCTAACAGCAACATCGACCACCATCCAGAACAAGAAGAGTTGTAAAGGTAAACGGGTCCGGACTATATTTACACCGGAACAATTGGAACGTTTAGAGGCGGAATTTGAACGACAACAGTATATGGTCGGGCCGGAACGGCTCTATTTGGCGCACACACTACAACTCACGGAAGCACAAGTGAGTTATTTGTTCTCCTATTACAATTACATTGATTTAGTAAACGGAAAATAATTGCGAAAAGGTGAAAGTTTGGTTCCAAAATAGACGGATCAAATGGCGCAAACATCATCTCGAATTGACACATCAACGTTTGGCCGTATTGAAACAACAACAACAATTATTATTAGATGAAACCGCATCGCATCCGGATATACAAGATACGAACAGTTCCAGTACGGATAATACGTGAACGTGGCGAATCAAGTGATAGGTGTTTTTTTTTTGTAAATATTGGGTAGAAAATAAATTGATATGATGTTTCTCTAAGGTTGCCTTTAATTTCCGACTTACCCCGAATTTTATCAAATCATCGCTACTATCACAAATCCAACGGGAATCGCACATCAAGTAGGCTAACAATTGAAAATTTGATGGGTATAGTGATTTTATAGCAAATAACATACAGTGACGGCATCTTATCTAAGATACTACAAATAAGATAGAGTTACAAATAGATAAAGTCGTGGCCTTCTAGATTTTATAGTTATAGCATTTTGAAATCGTCAAATACGAGAATGGGTTGACGCGAACGGTTTGAACGATGATGCTATTTGGACGCAACGCCGCACCTGTAGATGCGTTATTTTTTTGATTTATCGGTAATATATGGTACGCTTTATTAATTTCTATCGTTATTTATGACCATAAAAGATAAGAGTTCAATTTTAACAAAATTTCGCCAACTTATTGATTTATTTATTTATTTTACAAACAAAACAATAATCATTCGAATATTGCAGTTCAGTTGAGAAGCAATAAATAAAATACCGGAATCAAATAAAAGCAAAAATCAGGGTAGTATTGGTGGTGGTGGTGGTAGTATGCCGCTTAAAAAAGTAATTACACATCAAACGAATCCGGGGAAAAATGCGGTTGTGGAATTCATATTGTTTTCATAACGTAAACGGGCCCCGCGTATCTGTTTTGTTGTTGTTGTTGTTGACGATATGAACTGTCATATATCAAGTGGCCTCTTGTCGACAAAGGGATGGTCGGGTCCATGACTAAAGGGGATGCGGCGATTGTCTGCGTATCCGTCCTGGTTGAGGCAATGATTGACTATGTTAATATCGTCCAATTGTCGGCGGATTTGAAAGCGAGTCAAGGACCGGTGCTAAATATTATCTGTCTGTGGGCGAGAAGGGGACAATTTAATATTACACTATTGATTCGTTTGAAAACAAAAAAAAAAATTGTAGCGGATAAAGAGCTCGCTTTATTTTGTTGAGAAAATAATTATAAGCCAATTAAGTTGTAAGAGTATTTTAAGGAGAACACACTACGCCTCCACCATTCAATAAAACAGACAATTTCCAACAATAGCCGGACGACATAAATTCGTTGAAATAAGAAACGAGCGATAGAGAGAGGCGTGTAAGGGCGGTACGCTGGAGAAGAAGATGAAGAATACTTTGTAGGAATGTGGAAAGAAGCGGCATACAACACGGTGTGGATGGGGTGGTGGGTTAGGTCCTGTGGGAGACGACAGGACACCAAGAATATGGAACGAGCCGGAACGAAACCGTCCCCCTTTTTATTATTGTATTCGGCCAATATGCGCACGCTTGACTTTTAATAAAAGCGTAACGAATCGCTATTTTATTCTCGTATTCGTAAATATACAAAAAGATTCTTGATTCTACTAAATTTTTATTGTTAATGCGATAAAATAAGCAAAATATTTGAATTTGTAGTTAATTTGTTTATCCATTGCCATTATCATCTAAAGATATGTTAAATTGGGTGGATAGCGTACCAAAATTGGATTCTTTGGATCACCTGCAATCAAACTATCACTGTTAAAGAGTTATCGACACATATACAGGCCTGGCATCTAATCTAAGCATACAAGAATCAAATAGAAAACTGTCAGTTTTTGCTTCTATTTCGTTGTATCATTGAGTGCTAGATAGAGATAGAACTAATAATTGGCTTAATGATCGACTTGTATGTGTCTCAGTTTGATGCCTTCACTGTATATGTGTGTATGTGGAAAACTATCTCAATTACTCGCATCGACATATTCAGGTGGTATGAGAAGTAATTTCCTTCTACGGAACTTTACAATTTCCTCGACAAAGTAATAACCTGAAATTGTTCGATTTTATTCTTTTGTCAGTTTGAAGAAAACAAAGACGAAAATATCCGTTTTTACCTTTATCTAGGGCTGATAGGATTGCACGTCGCCGAAATTCGCTGGTTACTGCTAAAAATATTAAAACAACACAATAAACTACTGTAAAACAAATAAAAAAAAAATTCATCATTACAACAGTAAAAAATCTCAAATGATGACTACAACAAAAAAAATTGATTTCTTATCAGTACTTGATAACAGTAGATTTAACGAAAATACTCATTTGCTGATTGTAGCACTTGATTTTTCTCCCTTGTGCCATTGGAGCGGTCATTGAACCGCAGGTTCAGAATCGCTGGCCTAAACGGCAGTCCATTGTTACGTTTCGTCATTTGTTTCAATGATAATTGGATTTTTCAAAAATTGATTATATTGTAGCGGCTCAAAACCGTATCGTCGACGTCATAGAAATGTCTTACGTATAGATAGTATAAGTTAGAAAGAGGCAAATGTATCAATTGTCAAGTCCTCAAAATCTCGACGATATCAGGATTGTTTAGCACAAATTTTTGTAGTTTTAAAAAAAAAGTCAAGAGATAGACCACTCGCACAAAATATAGTTTTTTAAAACATATCTTTATGGACGACAGGTTGAGGACCTCTGATCTATACGATAGTATTTTGTTAGGAGTACAATTTTTTTAAGATCTTATTATAATCATTAATATTATATAATATATAATAATTATATAATAATTATATAATAATTATATAATTATATAATTATATAATTATATATTATATAATTATATATAATTACATATAATTATATAATTATATAATAATTATATAATAATTATAATAATTATATAATAATTATAATAATAATTATATATAATTACATAATAATTATATAATAATCATTATAATCTAGTGGCCGAAAATCGTTTTTTATAGTGTTAAAAATGTCTTACGTCCAGACCAATAAACAAACCAGTCAGTATATGTTAGAAAAGGACAAATGTATCAGTTATGTCGAGACTAAAGTCCTCAAAAATTTAAGAATAATTCACCATAAGTGACAAAAAATACTAATTGAATCAAGTTGCTTATGAAACTTTATTACTCTTTCTCATTTGTTTGTAAAAACAACTACATAACAATAGTCGGCGTTTTGACAACTTATTGACCGTAATCTAGTAGCCCAAAAACAGTAGAAATATCTTACGGCTAGACCAATAAACAAACTAATCAGCATATGTTAGAAAGAAATAAATATACCAATTTATTGTCGAAACTTTGACAATGCCAGAAATTAGAGAATGATTCAACAAATGTAGCAAAAATTTGTATTAGTCCTTATAATATAATAATAATAAACAAAAAAAGTATTGAATCAAGTTGCTTGGTTTCGTCTGCCTGCACTAAGGGGTTCTTAATCTGGGGTTCACACACCTCTGGACAGTACATGGACTAAATTTTCTTGTAATTTTCGTTTAAGTCGTCGATTAAAAGTTTGACGGGCATTGGAAATTATCATTTTGAACGTGAGGTCCAACGATTTAATTTCAGAACTATTAAGAACTGCTGGTTGAAACGATAGTCATTTGTTACAGTTCGTCTAGATTTACATTTTAAAAGCAAAAATCAAGTTACTCGGGGTCGGCGTTTGAACCAGTGGCGTCCAGGCGGGATTATTTGATTATGGATCATACAATAGGAAAAGAAGATTTTTTTCTGGTCGCTACAGAACTGATTTCTTTATAAATTGTTATAAAAATTCTATTTAAAATGTAGAATTTATCATTTTTAAAGATTTAAAAGAGTTGTATGTTGAGCACCACTGATTTAAATGATTGGCTTTTGTTACTGTTTGTCATTTGTTTGTAAAAACAAATGCACAGCAATAGTTGAATTTTTGAGAGTTCGTTAATTGTAAACGAGAGTGACACAAAAATATCCTACGCCTAAATTATAGTGCATCCAAAAATTATATATAAAATTTCAAATGACAGAAATGCAACTAACCTACGCAACGAAAAATAGTCCCTGCATTAAGACGCCAAAATTTTGATACTTTATTGTACTAAACTGAAAATCGAATCATAAAAGATTTTACAATCTACAAAGAAATATAAAACATCGGACTTCTTGGTTAATATAAAAACAAAATTACCACCAAATTATGTAAACAAATGCGTAGGGTTTTATTCAAATAGGAGTGCCACAATATGATATAATTTTTCTTTAGTGTAAACATGTAAAAGTTAGGAACTTTTGAAACATTAAGTTGTCTATAACCTTCCATCTGTACTTTATTTTTTCTGTATTAATTTTTGGACAGAGTACAATAGTCCAACCACTCAGTATGTGTTAGAAAGAGACAAATATACCAGTTACTTGACAAATTTAAAACTTCCAAAAAATCGACTATAACAAGAGGTTCTACACGTGGGGTTTTGGAACCTCTCGAGAATGCATGGCACTATTTCAGAGCATTATTAATGATAGTTTTTACCAAAAATTAGGATTTCAAAAACTTATTTCATGTAAAAAAAGTTTATTGGGCTCTGGTTTAAGTATTGAAAAATACGAATCCAAAATGGATTTCCGTGAGTTCAATTTTAAAGGTGCTCATGGAGCAAAAAATTTTAAGAACCGCTGGTTTAAACGATATTTTAGTGTTTTTAGTAAATTGAATCTCTCCGAACCAGTGGCGTCCAATTTCAGAAAAAAATCTACCGTTTTTGTAGCTCAAAAAGGACCATTTGTTGGGTACTAGTGATTTAAACGATAGACTTTTGTTACTGTTCTTATTGATTGTCATTTGTTTGTAAGCAAAACAAATGAACTGCCAAAAATAATGATAACGATAAAGACATATTTTATCCACGAGTGGATTGATTTACTAAAACTTTTTTATCTATTATATGTAAAGAATGTTATCCACTAGTGGATCAATTATTTTATTTACTAACGATTTGTTCACATCAAAAATCATTTCATTAACGGAATAATTACGCATCTCTCAAGGATGGGGCGATACTTGTCGGCGATAATATGATAATGAGGATCATGATGACGTTGATAATAACGGTGGTGGCGGTGGCAGTGGTGGTGGTGGTGGTGGTGTTAAGGGAGCTAATTTCTCTTGACTACTAACTATATAGCAGACGGCATTTATTGATCGGGGTATGTAAGCTAATTTAGCAGCATCATTGGACAAGTTTATTGGTAATTTACTCGTTTTAATATCTCAACATTGAAAATTTTGTAATTAAGAAATTAATTAGGCGGCACCAACTCAACTCAATCTTCTCGCTTGTCAGAAACATGGCACGGTTTCATAATTAATCAAAGAAAAAATTGACAAACAAACAAAACAATAATGAAAAATTTGTATTTAATTAAAATCACAAAATTGTTAATTGGATTAGAGACATTTTAAATAAATAAAATCATCATCATCATCATATGTGTGTAATTAAATTATGGATAGCTTTTGTTGTTTGTTATTATTCAATGTAGCGCAAAATATATAAACGCGCCACTCGACTCGTGAATCGTTTTGTAAAGTTATTATCAAAGGGGTTGGTGGTGGTGGTTGTTGTTGCAGCACATCTATACATATATACAGTTGTGTTGAGTGACGGTCGTCAAGGGTTCAAGCACAAGGGTCGGTCATAACTAATGATGATAAAACATACCATACATATATTAATCCTTTTGTCAAATGTTTTAATGAATAATTTGCATTATTATTGCCGTATAATATGAAGCAATTGTGGTTCATTTTATGCACCAATACCTTAATATAAATATAATTAAATGATTTATTATTATCAGTGCTAATAATAATTCTAAACAGATGTAATGCTTGTTATACAATTTTTTGTTTGGATATCTCAACAACCCCTCCGCCTACCTCCCTCAAATGATTGCTACACCTTTTATCCCGCTTCATTGATAATGTTCACCCTCCTATATAATCGCGTTTGGCTGGCTAAGGCAACGTTATACTATTATAGATATATATAGAGATCTATACTATGTATAGGAGTTGAGTCGAACCCGTGGAATGTGAGGTATTTCAATTAATCCGCGAATCAAAAGAGGCGAGCGTCGCTTTATGCCGCTACAGTTGCCGCCACCACCACCACCACCACCACCATCGCTACGACGATGACGGCGATGGCGATGGGGACAACGAGGACGAGCCCCGGTATAACAGCTAATATCTCTGCCACCCCTCCTTCATAAAAGCCGATTATCCTCGCATACATACACACAAACATTGTAACTTATTGTGTGCCATGTAAAACGTTATTTCGTTCGTTCCTTTTCTTTCACGTAAATTTTATACAGATTAGCGGTGATTCTGCTCTAATATCAGTCTATCTGGGCGCATATACAGTAGCGGCAAATCAACCCAGCGCGTTTCAGGTAGAGATAAGGTAATTTCTCAATGCGCACTCAAGGCCACAATGTCACAACTATTTGTAATTTTAAACAAGAATCATTGCCAAAATGGCTCCGTTTGTTGATTTTTTTTTAGTTATGGAATTATCTCGAATTATCTGGAACTTTCTGGTGGAATTAGTGGAATTTAATGGAAATCTACGGAATTATGAATTATGAGCGATTAACGCTGGCCGAGTATTAAGGGACTCAAGATGCCTTCTAAAATTTTCAAAGTCTAGCTCTTACGCCGTATTTTGATTACAAATTTTATGGAACATTCTACATTTTATCATTATGCTGTTACGATTTGTTTAGTTCCTGATAAGAATCGCACAAAGTCAAATTACTTAACACCTTTAATAGTGCTTAAAATAGTGGAAGTGTTAGTGTTAGAATAGTACTTAATGTAAGTCCAATGTTTATGTAAAATGAAAAAAATCGCACCCTCCGGGAAAAAACCGGTCAGGGGTCAACCTTAAGTATAAAAATTATATATTTTTTATTTTTTTCTTTAACTTTCGGAGACTTAGGGGAAAGGTAAATAAACAAGTGGGTTTCCATGCAAAAGCGATCAATTGCCGAGTGTACGGTAGCTTTAAATCGAAATGATCTAATTTAGTTCAATATAGACAACGTTCTCCTACGCTACCAATTAACCTGTAGTTCATTTTTTACTCCTCTAAAAATAAAAATAAAGACTCTATCAACGACGACTGGAGTGTCATATGTCCATAATTTGAAATAACACCCGGTATATACAAGGTACTAGCCGACCCGACAGACTTCGTCCCGCCCGTTCCTTGGTTTATATGCACAAAATTAACAATGTTTGAACAAATTATTGTTTAGGTGTAAAACATCAAAGAAAGTGAGGTTAGAATCTCTGACCTCTTTTAAAAATTACATTTTAAAATAAAACTGCTAAATTATCAAAACTTATTTCTAAAAGTGGCCAACGATGCGGACGCATGCCCGTTTGTCAAAACTTATTTCCACAACCGCCTACATTTCAACATGTTTAAACTTAAATGCCCGATTTAACCCCTTTAGGGGTTGAATTTTAAAAAATCCTTTCTAAGTGAGTGTCTACGTCACAAAAGGAATATATGGGCCAAATTTAAAGACTATCGGACGGATAGTTTCGGAGATATCGAGATGAATCAGTGAATAGGAAATCGCTAATGTAGTACAATACCCTCTAGTGTGCGCCTAGTCGGTTTGGCTTCCCTGTATATTACACTAATCTGCTGGATAAACTGTAAAGGAGTAAAATTCGTGAAGATTCCAACAATTTATTTAGATTTTCAATTAAATAAATAGCACAAGTCAATAACAAGTCAAATGAAAGAAACAATAATCACAGTCGTTTTTTATAATTAAAAAAAAATGTATAAATAAAAAATAAATTAAAAAACTACAAGGAATGATAAAAATTTTCGTTTTTTTATCTCTTAAAACTTAATCATAAAAGCAACAAAATTCAAACAGCATTCCAATGTTCTGCTCTCCATAACAAAACAAACATATTTTGTTTATTTGATGGTGTTGTTGAAGGCATCATTGGTGCCGTTGAAAATGGAGGATTTGCTAAAATCGGACTAGTTAGATTAGCAACAATAGCACCACTACTATTACTATGTGGTGATATATCCGTATAACGTGTTAATAAATTCCGATAGCCACGTCCAATTGTTGCAATCATTGGTGTTGTATTATTATTAACATTATTATGATTACTATTATTAGTGGTTTTACATATTGCTAATGGTACAATTGCCTTCACTTGATCTTCAAATGGACGAAATATTGTGATTGGACGTAATGTTGAAGATTCTGCTATTATAATACAACCCCATGTTGTGCCGATGTACAATTCATCATTTAAAATCGCCAAACTTGTCACCTTTAACAAATAATTAATTACATAATTAATTCGTAATAGTATTAAGCCGGTTCCACACTGTATTGCCAGTCGCTATTCGGTCTTAATATTGTCAAACCATGGACAGATCGTAATGGCTAGTATGAATGCTTGAGTATAGTTAAGCGCGAGCAGACTGTGACTGGTGCTTTAGTGTGGATCCGCCTTTACTGTTAAATACTTGACAATTTGTGGGACTGAGATGTTCTTCTATTGCTATCGATTTTAAACTCTCCGAACACGGTACCAATTTCGAACAATCCAATTTATTAATAATAACACGTTTCTTTTGATCCCATTGATAAATCAAACAGCCCGGATAAACATACGACCATACATAATAATCATTTCCAATTAAATTCATCACATTTACTTGTTCAATTAATGGTTGATAATGATTTACAGCTTCTTGGCCGGCAACGATTTGATCTTTTATCGTATAGATGGCAATTTGACTATTCGATTCACCACACCATAATTCACAAATCCTTAAAAACAAATCCAATTAAAATCTATTCGATTTGAAACAGGGCTATCCATTTGACAATCGATTGGATATCCCTGATCCAAAAATCTACTTACTTTCCATTATTATCATTAAATACGGCACACATACAATTAATTTTCGTTTCTGTACCTAATTCGGTCATCACAAATGTGCCTTCAGCTGCAGTTGGTGTGGCTGGTAGAATTTCGGAATTTAATAGAAATAAACGACCATTTGATAGAGCACAAGCGACACGTTTTAATTGTTTTAAATATAATAATGATTCGATCTGTGTATTTGGTTCAGTTTCTAATGCATATGAGAACAATTTATATCCATCACTTGCACTAAAAAAAAAACAGGATACAATCAAGTTGCTTGGTTTTATCTTTTCTGTTTTTAAAAGGTAATCGTTTGTTATTACTTTGATTGTCATTTGTTTATAAACAAATGCATAAATATGAAAAAAATTCAAAAATTTTGCCATAAATTCAGCAAAAATCGTAAAATAAGCAAATTGATATCCAGTATTTTAATTAATTGCAACAAAAACGGACGATAGTATTTTGTTATTGTTCGTCTCGATTGTCATTTGTTTATACAAAAATGCAAAATGTCAAAAATTCAAGAATTATTAATTATCTAAATAAATAGTAAATAAGTACCAGATATTTTGTCATTCTTTAAAAATCGTAAAAAAAAAAACAAAAAATAAGAAATTAAAAAAAATTATAAAGAAGCAAGATCACTAGTACCTATATGGAATAATTATTGAAAAAATAAAAAAAAACAAATCAAGTTGCTTGGTTCTGCCTGTTATTGTTTAACTTGATTGCCATTTGTTTATAAACAAATATTAATCATTAAAAATGGTAAGAAATTAAATAAAATAATGACAAGGAAGTGAATAATTCTAAAACAAAAGAAAAAATACAGATCAAGTGGCTTGGATTTGTCTACTTAAACGATAGTCTTTTGTTACAGTTGTTTGTCATTTGTTTATAAACAAATGTATAACAACTGTATAACAAATGTATAACTGACAAAAAATTAAAATTAATTAACCAATTAATTAAAAGAAAGTCATCACAAGTTAGTAAATTGGTACCGATAATTGTAAAAGTAAAGAATTAACAAATCAAAAATCAAATCAAGTTGCATGGTCTTTCCTATCGTTTTTTTAACGTTAATCTTTTCTTATTGTTTATCTTGATTGTCGTTTGTTTATAAACAAAGGGTCAAAATTTTAAAAATAATTAATAATTATTTCAAAAAAGTAGGTATCAGTTTTTTTTATGAAAATCCTTACGAATAATTAAATAATAGCTATTTACTGTACAAGGTGGTAAAGTCATACTTTATCCAAGAGCGGAAGTTTGGTTCACGAGGTCGAAGGCCGAGTGAGATAAATCCGCGAGTGGATAAAGGGACTTTACCACCGAGTGGAGTACAAGATTTTGTTTAATACCAACTTTTAAAACTCTTTTGAATTATTTTTATTTTTTACAATTTTCTAATATGTGATTATTATGTTAAACTCATATACAGCTATCAAAGGCTGTTGGTTGCTATTGTTTATATGTGAAAGACAATTGAAATTATGTTTACGTTTCTTGAATTTGTTATTAATATTATTATTATTTATTATTATTATCATATTATTATAATTATTATAGTAAATATTATTATTATTATTATTATTATTATTATTATTAAAGTGAAAATATAGTTTATTATATAGTTATAGTTATTGTTGAAGTTTTTCTCCTCGATGGTAAAGTAATTACTTTACCATTGAGGTGGTAAAATTATCACTTTACCGTTAAGGTATCGTAAAATACTACTTTACCGACAAGCATTTAGTCGACAAAGTAGGTCTTTGACAGTTAGTATTAAACAAATTTAATATTCTTTATCTACACTATCTGTAAAGCAAAAATTGAATCAAGTTGCTTGGTTTCGTCCATTTAAACGATAGTCTTTTGTTATTTAATGAAGGTCTTGATTGTTATTTAAAAAAAAAGACATAAAAAATTTAATGAAATAATTACAAATGAGAAAATTGAGATTATCATTGGCACAAAAAAATTAACAAAACAAATCAAGTTACTTGTTGTTTACTTTGATTGTCATTTGTTACAATTTAACAAAAACAAACAAGAAGAGTATAGTCAAAGCCGGACTGATCCGGACTACCCATAAGGATGATCATGTAATTGCCCATTGGGGTGTTGTTTTTTTTTATAAATTCAGTTCTTGGAAGTCTATTTTTTAATTTAAATAGTCGTAGTTTCATAGATTTTGGGTCACACTGCAATTATAAGTCCGTCCCTGAGTATAGTTAAATCCCTAGTGGATCTATTTAAGACCTTTTTAGGCAGCATTCAAGAGCCCTAAGGATATAAGTTTGTATTATTGGCTTAATTTGTTCTTATATTTTACAGAAAACATTTTTTTTTTTTGATAATTATGTAGGTCTTCAAGTTACCACAGGGCCCCCTGCCGAGACAGAATAAGAAAAGCATCTAGTATCTTCGTCTAACTCAGCAATACGGATATAGTAAACAAAGACAATAGATGATTTTTTTTCTTATTCTAGCGTGAAAGCAACTATAAGAAAAATATTTAAAAAATAATTACGAATAAGCATGTAGATTTCCACAACAATCACCAACCCATATTGCTTGACCAACGGCACATGTACATGTTGCACGTATCGGTAATAACATTGTATGATATTGTAACCAACCGCAATTTGTTGCTAACAATAAATCAACACGTGAATTTGTACACATCAACCATAATTCTGTACCATTTAAACCATCATCGGTTATATTTATAATTGGTGTACTTGTTGATGCACACACAATACCATCATGTTTCAATGAAACCACATCACATAAATGTGTAAATTCTGGAGCACTAGCTATCGATACAATTTGACTAGCCGATGGACGATCTTTCGGTTGTTGGGACCAACACAATACCATTAAATCCAAGAAATAACTCGGATATAAAGTTTCCTAATAAAAACGAGAATTAATAACGAAATTAGTAGATTTTAGATATTGCTTACTCGATAGGTTAATGGTGGTCTGCCACCTTCTAAAATACACTCTTTAACCGATTCGTATCCTTCAAATGGTTGATGTAATGTTAATAATTCATAAATGAACATACCGAATGAGAAACAATCAACTTTTTCTGTATATTCCTCTTCACCATTATAACGCATTATTTCCGGTGCCATAAAACCTTCAGTGCCACCGAAACCCTTCATACCAGTCGGTAATGTTAAACGACTTATCCCGTAATCAGCTAATTTTATATGTACAGCATGATTTGGATGATCAATAGAGAATGGTGGTGGTATCTCCCAGACTAGAACGTTTTCCGATTTTAAATCGCGATAGATAATATGTTGTCGATGTAAATATTCAATAGCTTTAGCCACTTGTAAGATGATCGTTTGTAATGTATATAAACCGATTTTGGTGCCTGATCGTCGGTAATGTCTTAAGATTAAATCTAAAGCACCCTGTGGTGCTAAATCTAAAACTAAAGCAAGCGGACTTGTACAGATACCAATAAATGGTACAATATTCGGATGACGTAACGTTAATAAAATATTCAATTCTTGACGAGCTGTACAGTAGGCTTTACATGCATATTGTAACGGATCCCGATCCCATTTACTTTGTACCGCTTTATATGCAATCAATGCTGATTGATGTGCATTCCGATCGGGTTGTACCGGTTGTAGCATTTTCATTGCAACATCAATCATCTGATTACTACCGCGTATTTTACAAGTACCTTTAAAAACAAAACCAAAAGCACCACGTCCTAATAGATGACCTTTTTTGATATTTTCCGGACGTATCAGATAACGTTCACCTAAATCAATGAATACAATATCGGGTGTTATCCGTGCCAATTGGATATCAGCATGTATCGGACATGTTATCGATTTTGTTGTAGTATAAGCGGCTAGAATACATTCTTCAACCATCCACGAATAGAAAATCGGTGTTGTTTCTTCATTCGATGATTGTACTAAATTCGGATGGCCTTCCATTGAAGGCATCCGACTCGATTCGGTCGATTCATAACCAACACCACTATCACATGATGTGTACGATTCCTGTGATTTACGTATACGACCACTTCTATGTTCTAATAATAGATGAGATTGTTCTGATGGTAGATCATTCGTTTGATTCGTTTCAATTTCATTATTATGTTGGTATTGTTGTAGACATTCCGGACATGGTACTAAACGGGTTACAAGAAATTTACCTTCTGATGTGTGTACGAAACGTGTACCTAATGTTGGATACCAATCTTCTAATAATATATCAACATGATCAACAGCTAATGCTAATAGTTGTGCTTGTGATTCTGGTGTTGATTTTATTATAATATCATTTGTTATAGTCAAATTATCATTATTAATTATCGGTTTGATCACTAGTGAATCAACAGGGAAATGAATTTCTAGAATTGAGGTTGTTTGTAGATCGACATCACACCAAATCCCATCTTGTTTTAAACGAAATCTACAATCATTCTTGTGGAAATGAATCAAAGAAAAAAGTGAGGTGAAAGAGAGATAGCAGCATTTTCAGCTCGTTTTTTAGACTTTCCTTCTTTTGTCTTATTTTAAAGATTTGTTGTAGTTTTCGATTACGATTCTCTTTGAACCCCTGATATTGATCAACCGGGCCAGCGGTAGACATTGTTTTCGATTGCCAGTAAAAATGCAGGTATAGTAGACCAAATTCGATATCGATATTTTATGGCGTAATGACTTTATATTTTTTAGATTTATTGCTACATTTCAACAATGAATGCTTTAAGTAAACTCGGTAGAGCAGAAAATTCAAACAGATGTCTTGTTCATGGGGTAACTTTGCGTTTTTGGTGATATACAGTCGTTCACTTGACCATAAAGTCATTACGTTAGAGAATCGATTTAGAATTTGGTCTACTATAAAAGAAAGTTAAGTAAGAAAGATAAGATTAATTTGGACAAGTGTTGGCGTTTTGTCTCTTTCTTGCATGTACTGACTGTTTCATTACTGCTATAGACGTATTTCTACTGCATTAACAATATGATAAGGCCGCATGATTATCTATAAATTTAAAAAAAACTCAATGGGTGTCTTTTCTTAGTGTGGATAATGAATCAGAAGCTTTTAATTTTTTCTTATTTATAAATACCACTTAATTTGTTGAGTAGCCCGGGCTCTACAACAAAATTTCTACAAAAAGATCAGTGACCAATCGGACGATTGCCAGTCACCATACACAGGTTTGGATAATTATGCGACAGCAAAATAAAGTCCCAAATTTTATGATAAAGATGTATCAACAAAAACAGTTGAAGTTCACGCCACGAAAACAATTGTTTCAAAACACTTCCAGACAGGTTTAACAATTGAATATTAAAGACACTGAAGGACTATCACGTGACAGAAACGGTTCTCATCGAAAAGGGAACTCATAAAACAAAATGTCTCGTTTGTTTGTGAATTCAGTACAAAACAAATCTTTACTATATTTACAGTTTGTATGTAATATTTACTTCATTTCATTTAAAAACAATTTCAATGATAACATTATTTATAAACAGTACATTCGAGTCCACAACTCTAGAAAATCTATCTGTACTAAATAATATAAGAATAATCAGATAATCAAATTGACCCTTAAAATTGCTAATCATGACAATCACTGCCTTCTCTACACGTTCACTGGATTCTTTTCATTCTCAATGCGGTATTCTACATTCAGGAGGAGCAGCGATAGTAGTTTTTCCAGGAATTTGTCGAGGATTAGACTTACTTTTTCCTTGTTTTTTTTTTTAATAATTTACTTAAACTAAACCGTAATTTAAGTACCTAATGTATTTAACAAAAAGCAAGGCAAAACCATGTCCAATATTCGACAAATTTATGGACTACCAACGGTGCCCTTCCTAAAGATTGATTCCCGCATTGAGAATGAAAAGAATCCAGTCAACATGTAAAGAAGGCAATCATTCTGATGATTATAAATTTTAACGGTCAATTTTATGATCGAATTGTTCTTATATTATTTACTACAAATTTTCTAGAGTTGTTGACTCGAATGTACTGTTTTAAATAGTATTTACACTGAAATTGTTTTTAACTAAAATGCAGTAAATATTACATACAAATTGCAAGCATCGTAAACAATACTGACGTTGGCTTTTTTCATCAATGAACATCCTAGAGAATTTTTTTTTAAGCAACAAATGAGAAATTTGTAAAAGAAAAAATATTAATTTCTCAATACTAACAGTTGAAAGTTGACTTTGCTTTAGTAATATCGCCATGGTAAAGTGACACTTTTCTTCACTAGTAACTTAGTTTCTACTGGAGGATACTAAAAATGATGTTCAACAAGTTTATTTGTGGGACAAAATCGTCGCAATTTTCTTACTCAACACATTTTTAGCAATTCAAAAATACACAGATTAAATTTTGGAATGTAAGAAAAAAAATAAACAAAAACAATAGATCGTCTACTTTAAAAGAAAAACAACTCAACATGCCAAACACAACTTTGCAAATGTCTCTGTCTCACTACGTTATTTTACGACGCAAATCTTGTCAACAAAAAAATAACGTTTTGGCATTTCCAAACTAGCTAGAAAAAAAATCGCGTCGGTCAATTGAAGTATAGACATCTAATTTCTTTAGATACTTTTCCACTTCAATTCAAACGAGATATTTGAGGTGAAACACTTAGCTGCGACACCCTGTATTACGTAACTTTACTTTTCTTCCACTTGTACAGCGTCTACCACCACCCAGACTGGACCTAAGCCTCAAATTTTGAAAAATTAAGCCTAGCAAAAATAATGCCTTCTCGAACGCTACTAACTCTACGACTACAATAAAAACAAATACCGTAATTGTCGATAATAAGAGGCGGAATTATGTAGAATCTCCTTCATACGAAACAACACAATATCACCATATTTCAATTGTAAACCAGTTTGCCACAATATCCATTCCGCTTTTAAATCCAACAATTTCACCAAATCTAAATCTTGCACTATATCTTTTGGTAGAATAAAAAACGAACGTATTATATCAACAATACTATCATCAGCCAAAATACGTGATATTAATCGCGACCAAAATCCCGATGGAAAATACGACATCAATAATAATCGTGTAATTGATTGACCCGTTGAACTTGTTGTTAATTGATATTTAACGATATTCTCTTCTTGTTGTTGTTGTTGTGGTTGTTGTTCATTATTACTAGTCGATGGTAGATTCATTTGGAATTTATTATCGCTGCGATACAGTAGCGATTTAGGTGATACAGTAATTTTTTTATTACGAACAGCCCAACCGCGTGATCGTAACGGTACATTAACTTTCACCAATTGTTGATGGTATTGTCCTGGATACAATTGTGCCATTAACAAATCTTCTTCTGATGGTAATAGTGATGGTATTAATAATGTACGTGAATCCCATGTTAAGGCAACTTCGAATTTATTTAATAAATTCACAATATAACCCCGACTACTTGTATCGATTGTTGTTGTTTTAAAAATATGCTTTAAATCATCCAATTTCATAATACCATTGCGTGCAAACGGATTAATTTCACGTATTGTTACAACATGTGCTAAAATATCACATAACCATTGCGGATCCAAAAAATATAAATCTTTCAACGTTGCATCATCGTAATGTAATAAAACACCATTATCGTGTAGAAATAATGTGGCTTGATGTAATTCGGACCAATCACGGAATAATTTATTATAGCGTTGTTGCATTTCCGTCGTTACAATTGTACGATATTGTTCTGTATTTAAGACAGGATCTAAATGATTTAGACGACGTTCAATTGCTATATGATTAATAACATCTTCTAATGCTAAATAAGTAGCGGGTACTTTTTGTTCTAATAACAATTCTTTACTGCCCGGTGGACGTAGATTGAATACTGTATCATAAATTAGATTACACAACAATTTGATATTATGGCGTGTTTTACAACTAATCTCAATCGTATCTAAGACACGCGGCAATCCACATTTTTCCGCATCAACAATATTAATAAAACGTTCACGTATAATCTGTTGATAGTCTTCCGATATATTCGGATTGAATTCTTGTACAACATCATAATGTGTACCAACGATAATTACCGGTGAATTTGGTGCCCGTGCTTGTATATTAACCAACCATTGTAAAATATCGTTAATACCACGATGACCATCAATGATACGCCATACAACTAAATATAAACTACGTTTCGATAGGAAATACTGATGGGTAGCATAATATTCTTTTTGACCACCGAAATCCCAGGTGCGAAATATTACCGGACCGTGGATTGAATGATTACGTACTTTCTTCTCGTAGATCCAATCACCGATATCAACACCAACTGTTGACATATTTGTACCACGTGATGTTTTGATGTTGATATTTTTATTACCCATACGTTTAGCCCAATGCTTCAAAAACAAAAAAATGATAAAAATAATAGTAATGATGATAAAAGCAAATTACCTCTGGTCGTCTCCTGGTGATACCCTCTTGTCGCAACTGTTCCAATAAACTCGTCTTGCCAATACCTTGTACACCGACAATCATCAATTTCATACGTGCATACGGTTTAGCGTCCTCTAGTACCGATTTTAAATAACCGATAATATCCATTGTTTTATATTTTTTACTATCAATCATTGATTTTAATGGATCTTGTAATGAACAACCGCGTGTATTTAAATTCCATAATCTCGATAATAGGCCCATTTGTGGTGGAAGTTCGTTAATATCTAAAAATAGATTTTTTTTGCAACAACAACACTCTCTATTTTTAGCCGAATAATTTACCTAAATTCCCGCTAATATTCAATACAGAAAGATTATTCAATTCATAGATATTTGTTGGGATCTCTTTTAAATTATTATTACTAATATCCAACATTGATAAATTCGGGAACATTAGACGTGATTTTAGGATTGTTGGGGTCGTTGTTGTGGCCGTTGTTGGATGGTTCTGTAATAGAGATAAAGAAACAAAAAAAAAAACGGAAGCAATAATAAAAGCAAAAAATATTTCGAAAATTTTGAGCAGATTCCGTTCATCATTTGACGTGGAACTATACAATAAAACTATAAACAGGTAATTGTCTCCGATAACTAGCGATTAAACAATCAACTTTCATAGCTCCTTCAATTATAAAAATGTTCGGATGCACTATTCAAACAAGGTCAGTTAAGGGGTAATTTGAGTAGAAGAAAATTAAGAATGTTCTGCAGCTGCATAAGTAAGTGAAATCGGCCCCCAAAGATTTTTCAAAATCATTATGGTTGATCGATGCCTGATTAAAAGAAAAATTGAAAGTACGTGGAACGCCGCGCGTTGGAAGTGAAGCTTCTTAGGATAAAGATGAAGTTCATTTTTTTATTGATTTATTTTCTTTCTGTCGTTGCCTGAAGGCTCGATTTTTTCTGCAATTGTCCTTTTCTGCATTTCACTTATCTCAAAACAATATTCATAGATAATTTCAGTTTCGTGCCAGAGGGCGCTGTATGTACATCGATCAATGATACCAACTTTAGACCCTCGTATTTATGTTACACAGTTGACAGAACTGATAGAGTAGAAGCGACGCTATGGCAACGCCGCCACTCTTCCCTCTCAGCTGTCTGTTAGAGGGGAAGGGTTTCCCCTCATGGGGTCACGCATTTTCGTTATGCTTTCGAACAAATTTACTACCCTAGTGCGCCTAAGAAAGTTTCACTTAGAAAAAAAAAATTCCTGAAAATTTCAGCTTTCAAACCCAAAAGGCTATGACATTATTCAAAGAAACGTGATTTGGATGTTTATTTTTTATGACTATTCTACTCAATATTTCTTAATGAAACTTTTTTTGATAAAAACTATATCTAAGAGCCACTGAAAAATATTTTTTCTGAAAATTTCCAACAATCCGCTTTTCTTTTAAAAAAAAACATTAAAATTTTGTCTTTTTTTTTTAAAAATATGTTCGTGCCGGGTTCTTTAACTCACTATTTACTAGCAAAATATATATTTATTTTATTTAAAAATATGTATAATAAAAAAGATGACAACGTTTCCATACTATTGAAAATAATTACTCAGTATAAATATAATTTAAAAAAAAAAATCAAACTTTTATTTTTCTAAATTTGATTTCCATTTTTTTTTAATTATTCAAAGTTACCACTGGAATGGCCTATAAATTTAAAGTCTATCGACGGATAGTTTCGGAGATATCGTGATGAATCAGTGAGTCGGTGAGTGAGTGGTAAATCGCTTTTATAGATCACATACTGGAATGAATATAAAAATAGATTTTATTTTTTTACCACCTTGTACAGTAAATAGCTATTGTTCAATACTTGCTGTTAAAGTTCTACTTTATCGACTAAAAACTCGATGGTAAAGTAGCACTTTACCCACCTCAACGGTAACGTGTTTACTTTACCGTTGAGGTGGGTAAACAATAGCAACCAACAGCAAATAAACAAAAACAATTACTTGTTGTTTAGATAAATCCAATAGCAACCAACAACGATTGACAAATGTGTGAATAATTAATGTCATGACTTATTAGAAAATTTTAAAAATTAAGTGAAAAAGAGTTTATAAGCAAAGTTATAAACAAAATCTTGTACTGCACAGGGTGGTCTTTTTATCCACTGGCGCATAAAATATGACTTTACCACCTTGTACACTAAATAGCTATTTATAGATAACATACAGGAATGAATATAAAAATAATGGATTTATTTTTTTTGTCTATGTTGCACCAAATAGATCAAGTTGAAAATTTTACCGCATACAGAAGGGTACGAAAGGTGTTTTCTGTAAAAATTTCGCGAATGACACCCACCTGGAACTTATTTAAAAATAAAGACAAAATTTTTATATTTTTTTTAAGGGCGGTTAGAAATTTTCAAAATAAAATTTTTTCAGTGACTCTTATTGAATAGTCATAAAAAAATATATATCAAAAACACATTTCTTTGAATTATGTCATAGCCGTTTGGGTTTGAAAGCTGAAATTTTCAGGAAATGTTTTTTTTTAATTATACACCGATCAACCATAACGATTTATCCTGCTATACCATTTGGAAGATAAACATCAGCTTTTTAACATTTATTTTTGAGTACGATAATTTTTATGTTTGAGTGTCTGGACGTTTTCTCTCCGGTGCTGAAACAAACATGAAAACTAGCACACAAGCTCGAAAACATCCAGAAAAACCCTCAAACACGCAAGCAAAGAGAACTAATTAAGCAGCCTAGTAATTTTCTGGTATTCAAAGTACCCTTAGACGACCTATTTTTAGTTCTTAAAGATTGCATTCGAATACTTTTACAATTAAACCAGTTTATACAGTCTGTATACAACACGGTTTCTTATAACACAGACGTGTTATACGAACTTCACCTGTTTCTAGTTAAAGCTTAACAATTAAAACGTAATTTACCAACGTATTCTTGGACAACGATACAACACAAATAAAATCATCTTCAAAATATGTTTTAATAACTTTCCTCTGTTGTTTGTGTACGATTTAAAAGGAGAAACAAACAGATAAGAACCCAAAAAAAAATTGATAAAAACTAAACAACTTACTCGATCGAAATCTTCATCATCACCAATAATATCACAACCACCATCATCATCTGTAGCCAATTGTATACGATTAAATTGATTATCGGCTAAAATTAATGTACGTAAATTATCTAAACGTAAATGGCGTCGATGTGAACATACAGAATGTAAAACTGTATTTCGTACAGATCTTGATGATTGTCGACGTACTATAAACATTTAAAATAATTAACAAAACAATAAATTTAAACAATAATTGATAACAACCGTTCGGTATTGTGGGTGTTGTTGCTGTTGTTGATGGTTGATTTGTTGTTATTGTACTAGCATAACATGCAACATTCGCCATTTCCATCAAATCTTGTGTATCAATTTGTGGTAAACTCGGCCAACACGTTATCTGATTATGACTTAAATCTAATTGTTTTAAAGTTAACGGATAACTTGTTATATGCGACATTGAACGTAATGAATTAAAAGATAGATTTAAACGTGTTAAATTTACAGCTAAACACGGTAATACAACTGGTATACTTGTAAATAGATTATGTGCTAAATTCAATGATGATAATTTCGATGATTTTTCAATTATTGTATCATCATTATGTAGAATTTGTTCGGTTACTTCCACATTCTTATTCCAGATGTGATGTTTAATTAAATCGAATTGACTACAATTGAAATGATTAGAAATAGAAAATCATTCAATAGATAAACTAACATTAAAGATCGTTCCTTTTTGCGATACCGTACAACATCACTTGAATCTTCGATTGTTTCAACAACATAATCAACACAATTCTGATTATAATTATCGCGTTGTTCACGTTGTTGTTGTTCTATATGTGTTGATAATTGATCACTACTATTGCTACTAATACTAAATCTATCGAATCCCTCTTTTCTCTCACTTGTTGGTAATTCTTTCAATAGATTAAACGAACAATTCAATTCTTTCAATTTCGGCGCCAACCACATATTATACGGTAATTGTTGTAATTTATTATTCGATACAACTAAAGTAATCAATGATGGTAAACGAAAGATAGCTTCCGGTATGTGATCTAAACGATTATCTTGTAAATATAATTCTTCCAATACTGGACACGTATAGTTTGTTTTTTTATTACGATTCGTTCGAATTCTATTGTGTAATGATTGTTCATCATTTGGTATTGGTAATTTTTCGATTTTATTCTGTCCAAGATTCAAATATTTCAAACTTTGTAATTCGAATATTGTTAATGGTATTGTTATTAAATTATTATTTGATAGATCTAAACGTGTAATTGCATACAATGCAATATCGTAATTTTTTGGATTCTGTTTTAATTTCGGATTTAAATTTAATGATGCATCAATTAACCATTGTGTACGGATCTGTTGTAAATTGCATTTTTGATTATGCCAATTGATCATTGTCGGTGTATTCGGGAATAATGTGCTGTACGTTAGATTTGTTACATTTGAAAAGATTGTGAATTGTTGGGAGTTCACGTTTTCGGTCATTGCTTTTTTGTTGATTTTAAACTCCGGATCCGGATGTGCCTATAAAAAAAACAAAATTATTATAAAAACTTGACTATTCGAATCCACTTCGGATAAACCGGATTTTAGTGTGTCAGGCGAAAGGATTAGAACCAACACACAAAACAAAGTGGGCAGTTGAGTGAAGATGCAGAAACAAGACATTTAAATGGAGTAAGACACACTAACAATAAGAAGAAGGTGATAAAAAGAGAGCAAGTTATAGAAAAACGGGCCCTCTTAAAGACAAGGAAGAAGAAGGAAATAAGTATGAAAAAACGATAAAACTTCAAGGCAACGTGGAAATGTGAATTGAACAGAACAATTCAGAGAAAAATCAAGTACAATGTGACCAATTTCCGATAATTTCTGGTCAATTTTTTAAATCGCGAAAACATAACAAAAAAACCAGAAATCTGAGAAGTGCCTAAAGAGTAAGCTCTGATTATATGAGATACCTTGCAAAGTCATCGAAAACGGGCCACTTACAAATTGAATTAAAATAATCCACCTGCAACTTGTGGACAGAGGCGGACTGGTTAGAAAGATGTTCAAGCAATCGCCCGGTGAGTTGCTGCCAGGGCCGGACTAGTGATGTAGAACGGCCCGGGCGTTTATCGATACCTTTTACAGTAACATATTAACAGAGAAGTTTAAAATAATTATATTTCAATAATAAGGTGTATTATATACAGGATGGGCAGACCATCCATGTGTATAGGAGGAATTTCATTAGCGTTCATTATTAAAATTTGTATATTTGTATCTTTGTAATCATCTTCGTGGACATGTCGATCTTCCTTTTTGGAAAGATATCTATTGTGATACATAAGACATGCCAAACAACTGCTATTTCGTTGCAAGTACACCAAATTTGCTGGTTGAATGTGAAATTCAGTGGCGTATAAATAGGGCCCGCAGAGCCCGCCGCGCAGGCGTAAGAATAAGAAAATATTTTCATAAATATGTGCTTATGTGCAAAAGAAAAAAACGAAAAAATTGTCTTTAAAAAAGTAGTTGACATATGAAATAGGTAGTCTTCTAAAAACCTCCTATATACGAAATCTAAACTTCATAGAATCAATAGTACTTTTGTTCTTATCTTAAAAAACATATCAAAATGTATATTTTTCATCAAAATGTATATTGTTAACATCACTAAAAAGATTTGAACTAAAACATTAGTGGAAATAAATGATGAAGAAATTATTTTTAAATCAAGAAATCTTGCAAATAAGTACCCAGAAGATACTGTTTAGTAAATAATTAATTTAAAAAGACTGTAATACTGTCAGAACATGCAGATGTAGCAAGCACCTACATAAGATTTGGCAAATTTTTTATTCGTAAAAAATAGATGTATCATAAGCAGTTTTAAAGGCCTGTGCACTATAACAATTATTTTTGATACTTCCTGTTACTTCTGCAACATCGAAAAGGTATTTGAGAAGCACAATGTCACAATCTCGACTTAAAGCTTTGAGTGAAAGTGAATACACACAAAATATTAATTTGGACGATATTATCAACGATTTTTTAGTAAAAAAAACCGAACTTTTGAATATACATATTATTAAAATAATTGTAAATAGTTCAAATGTGTATCAAATGTTTATGAGACAAATTAGTATCATTTTGAAAGCAGTGTATTGGGAATATAAGCAACTTAAATGATTTTATGTTATGGATCACCGTAATTTGTGGTAATTCTTTTTTTTTTTAAAAGGGCCCCCCGAATTTTTTTGCGGGCGGGCCCCAAGTAGCTTCGTTACGCCACTGGTGAAATTTGAAATATCAAATGTACAACAGCACGCAGGATTGTTTTGTTTTTTGTTTACATCAATCTTTAGCCATCATTTATATTTTAGCAGAAATAGAAAATTAATAAATAATTAAAAAATAAACAATCCTGGTCGGTTACGAAGATGTTCCAAAATTCTTTGTTTGATCGCCGTCCTTGTAAAATACGTTATTGGCGGGTATCAATCATGCTATGTTGGACAAAATCATTGTAGTCACAACGAAGATAGCAGATGTTTGGCATGTCATAGGTAAACTCTTACACACCAAAATGGCTAGGCCCAATACCTATACTATATTGTTTTGACCGCTCCACACAATTTAATAGCAGGCGGTAACGAAATTCTTCCTGCCCAGCTAGATTAAAACAGTAACAGACTGTGTTACCAACAGTTTTCTTTAAATTTCAATATAAAATTAATTTTATAAGACAACGGCCTATCGGGCGAGGCTCAATCGCCTGATACATGAGTCCGGCCCTTGTTACTGCTCTTTTATAGAAATTTTCTTTCTTGTTCTTATTTTTAACATAAAGAGGCCCTGCAATTACCACTGCACTCGTGCTTGTAGAAGACAGAAAAACTAAAACCAGCAAAATACGAAGAAGCTCTATAAATACATACTTTGATCGATAATAATTTAGCAATCAATATCTCGTCCTTATTCTGTACAACAACAGATAAAGCTTTACATTCATCATCTCTAGCACCATATTTCAATAATAAATCAACAATTTGTACATCACGATTACGGCAAGCTTCAACTAAACCAGTCGATTGTCCATAATTCGAATCCTCTTCAACCGAACAACAACTCAGATTCTTTAACACAATAAAACAATCAAATACACAATTATTTCGGATTTTATACAAATTACCTCGATATCATGGTACGCTTTTATAATACAATTCGGATTAGCGCCAGCATTCAATAGAGCCAACACAATATCGTAATGTTTATTCCTAACAGCAGCATGTAAAGCTGTCTCTGTATTATTATTACAATACACATCGATTCTTAACGGACATATCATCGATTGATTCTGATCGTTTTGTAATTCAATCGAATTCTCTTTCGTTAAACTCAATTTCGACATAATCGATTGAATACCATCAGAGATACGACGGCGTGTTGTTGATGTTGTTGGACTAACAATAGATTCATTCTCACTAATCGGTGTTGTACCACCATCATCATCATCATTATTATTATTAACAGTACGTTGTAAACGTGTCGCTTTTACACGAAATTTTAAAATAACATCCAACAATCGTTTATTACCAACCAAACATGCAATATATAAGATATTTTGTCCAGTTGCATCGCGTTCATTAATATCAAAAGGCATTTGATATTCCCATTGTTCGCTACCATCGTGGTACTTTTTTAAAATCGATGATGGATATGGGAAATTGAAGAGTAATTCTAAGATTGAGACATGTCCATTAATTGTGCATGCATGTATCGGTAGCCAACGTTCAACGGTATGTTGCTATATTAGAAAATTAATTAAATCATAAATAAATCGATAAGAATTAAACTATTACTTGAACTAATTCAGGGAAACGTAACAATAACATTTCGACAATATCACGATGACCGTTATGGCAAGCTATATAGAGTGGTGAGTATTTTGTGACAGGATGGTAACGGCCATCAGCACCGTGTTGCAATAATATCCTAACAATCTCTTTATTTCCCATCTGGCAAGCTCTATAATCAATAAATAAATATAAATAACAATCGATTATAATTAATTAAAAATCTTACATAAATAGTAATGTATTAACACCACTCGGTGCCATATTAATGATGAGTTCTGCATCTTTCGCTAGCGATACGATCAATGTTGTAACACTATTGATATCACCTTGACTACAGGCATCTCTTAAAGCTGCATGGATATCGAGTCGAGCCTTCTCTTTTGCATCTAAATTAGATAATATAGAATAAAACACATACACATTAATTAATTAGGAACAACTTGCCAATATCTGAATTAAATCTATCAAAATCATCAGTGAAATAATCGCAAGCATCAAAGGCAATCTCTGGTGATGTATTGAAACGTTTCAATTTTTTCGACATATTACTCACTACATATATTATATAAAAATAGATTTAATAATTTTAATGAGTAGGGGGTTGGAACAGCTGTTCAATTTGCCGGTTGAACGTTTTTAACGTACACAAAAATTTTAAGGGCAGAAAATCAATAAGTACAGTGCGGTTCAAAATGGAAACTCACTAAAGAATTGGCGACAAGGACGCTACCGTAATCAAATCTCATTAAATATAAAAATAATGTGGTTTTTCTAGTATTAATATTATTATTATTGTAGACAAATTATAGGACTTACATTGGATTTGTTGCTAATTTCCCATATTAAACCAGCTAGTTAAATTAAATTTCCTATGTAATAACAATATAATCATATACGTTAGAATTAATGTTAATATTGTTGTGAAAATACATCGAGCCAATGTCGCATAGAAACTCATTTCTATTTTTTTTGTTCTTGTTTTTATTTCTACTTTTTTTTAACAGTTACTATATAAAGGCACTTATTATTATATATAGAGAGAAGGATTGGATTTTATATACTGTTTGTTGCACTGAATGTATACGGAAGACATTTAAACTAAAAAGTTCAAACTTGTAATAATAATAATAATACTAATAATGCGCGATTTATTTATAATTGAATGTAGAAAACCTATAAAAGGTTATCTGTTTTTTCCCCTACAGTTTGAAAAATATAAATACATAATTATAATTGATAACAATTGTGGCGATATACAGTGAAGGCACTCGATATAAATACGCAGGATAGATTTTTAGTATTATACCGTTATTTCGTTTGCCACTACTGTATAATTTTGGTTTAAATGGTCTATTTTTTCTGTCACTTTTCAAGAAAGTTTTGATTTTGTTTCTCATACTCGCCTCTTACCAAGTGAAATAGCAAGTCATAAATTGAATAAAATATCTACAGTAATATCTCTCAATTGATAACAATTGGGTAAATATACAGTGATGGCACAAGACTCGGTAAAGCCTAATATTTTTATGAAATATAATTTCCTTATAAAAAGAGGAAGAATTATATTATTTGCCAACCCTGTATAATTTAAGTTTAAGTCTATTTAAAGTCTCTACTGCATACCAGTTTTTTTTTTGGATTCTATTTTTGAATATCCATTCTTTCAAATAAGTGGCTTTTTATCCGCCGATAATATTAAGTCGATTAGTCATAAAATAAATAATTTATCCACGATTTCGCAAATATTTTCTGATATATTTAGCCTGTCTGTTGATAATATACAGTAGTGGCGTCACATCTACGTATATGCGAAAAGTGTTGTATACCTGTTTCGTTTGCCAACAGTGTATATTGTCTTTAAATATCATTTAAATAACTCTGTTTTTTCTTCTTCATCAATTATAGAGAATATACAGTTAGGCAATTGTATCTAAGTAAGTTTGTGATTTAGGCACCTGAACTTAAAAAATCAAATTCAACAGAAACCTATGATACTACCGATCTCTCACACTCTCACTCTCTACCAGTCTCTGTCTATTACATTACGAAAAAGGAAACCGATATAATCTGACGATATTTCTCCGAAAACAACTAGTTGCCCCACCTGTATAGTATAAATCTGTATAGTGTTTGTTTTCCTGTTATAGAATATTGATTAAAACAGTTCCCACCCCTAGTCCGTATCAGCAATATTAGATCAGTCATAAAATAAATAAATTTCGCAAACATTTTTTTTATATTTTTCGGTTATCAATTGATAACAACAATTTAAATAAATATACAGTAATGATATTCGACCTAAATATGTAGGGATTAATTTTAGCATTATATACCTATTTCGTTTGCCAATGCTGTATATTCTAACTTTAAATGTATTTCGTCTTATTGCATACGGTCTGTTTTTTTTTATAAATTTTCGCTTCTCAAGCGAGTTTTTTTGTCTTGGTAAAAAGTATTGAATAAACTAGTCAACTCTGGCATTGTGTCTAAGTGTATAAAAAATATCGCGGAAATTCGTCCTCTATCTCTGTCTCTTTTCTTCATTTCAATTGTGATTCTATTATAAAAATGGTAAATGGAGATAATCTGAAATTTCGCTCTATTCGACAATATATTTCTATTTCGTTTGCCAAAGCTGTATAATATAAGTTTCGTCCGTTGTTCCTGTTTTCCTGGTACTAGAATATTGTCGATAATAAATTAAATGTAAACAATTCTGAAAAAAAAAATTATATCTTTTGAGCGTATCAATTGATAACAATTCTATGAAATATACAGTAATGGCATTTCATCTAAATACACAAACAAATTTTACTACTCCACACCTACTTCGTTTGCCAACACTGCACAATTTAACTCAGACTATATTTGAAGCTACAGTATTTTCATCTGTACTCTTTAAATATCCTGTCGCAAATAAGTTTGTCCTTACCCCCTGCTCCTGGGGCGTGTTTTTTCGATAATTACGGATTATTGAATAAATCTTACCGGCGGCTTCTTTCAACAAATCAACACACTTCATATGTCCCGACTTTTCAGCCAAATCGATCGGTATGTGTCCATTTGCATCTCTCATCAAAATATCGGAACCGTGTTGTAATAGTATTGAAACATTACTGGAATGTCCATGTTCAGCACTTAAATGTAATGGAATCTACAATTTTTCCGATAATCAGTCGTCAATAATCTAAACGATATTGTTCTTAATTTTACTTTATTATCACCCCGTGGACCACATTGGATATTTGGATCAGCACCGGCATTCAATAGAATTTGTAAACAATTGGAATTCTCACAGATTGCAGCCGCATGCAACGGCGTCCTACCCCAACTATCTTGTGAATTAATAAAAGCCTGTTGTCCACCTTCTAATAGATCGATTAACAGATGCGTATTGTCCCATAGAGCGGCCTAAAATTGTATTCTATTATTATTTAACATAATAACAACACAAATAACAATACCTGATGTAGTAAACGTCCAGGGAAATCTTCATCTTCCGGTGATGAATCCAACATTATTAATCCAAAACAAACAACAAAAATCGATTCGTATAAACCGACACAATTACGTTTATGGTTAATGAACTAATTGACTAATAGAACCGAAATTGTGCAATTTGTACGCTACAACAACATTTTGCAACAATTACCACATTTTTTTTGTAACTAATTAATTATTTATTACATAGAAGAAAACAACACAGAAAACATTTAGGGTTAAATATACAATGGACGTTTGACAATGCTACCAATTTTCCACAACAAAATCACTAAGTAAACGCCCAATTTTTAGTAATAATACTAGGGTAATTGTAGTTGTTAAGTTGGTAGTTGCGAAATTTGGCAATTTGACAATTGGTTTTAGGTTATCAAATAATAAAATGGTAATTTCGATTATAATTAAATAATAAAATAATAACACATTTTTTTAGGATATTAGCGCCTTTTCTGACGATAATTTCGACACAAAAACATGGGTCAATAATATTTTAAAACACGAAAATAATCTAGAAAAAAATGAGGTTATATATCTTTTATCAAAGCCAACAAAGTTGCTAATTTTCAATGATTTTTATAATTTTAGAACTACACAATGTCGTTAGTGATGAAATTACAATTATACGTGCAACAGGTCAATAATTCACTTGAAGAAACCAGCCAGAAGGTGCTGATGGCACTACCGAAGATATTACGCGATACAAAGAATTTATATGAAGAATCGACAATTTTAAAACAGAAAATGGCAATCGTTCACGATGAAATTACAAGAATCGAATCAAGTACACGTGAATCAATTGAAACAATCGAAAAATTGGATAGTATCGAAAACCAGTTGATTCTCGCTAAACAGAGTTTACAAGAAACCGATAATTGGACAATTCTAATTAACGATCTTGAAGACATCTTCGATACTAGAGATGTTGAGATTATATCGGCGAAAATATTGAGTATGCAAAAATGTATAAAATTATTGAGAAATATCGATGATTACGAGGAGCGTAAATTGCAATTGGACGGTTTAAAGAATCGTTTAGAGGCGATTTGTAGTCCGGCTATTGTGCAAGCCTTCACTTGTGGTAACGTAGAACAATCGTTGTTCTATGTGCGTGTGTTTAAATCGATTGAAAGGCTGCCGCAATTGATTAAATATTACCACAAATGCCAGAAAGATGTGTTGTTGAAGAAGTGGCGTAATCAATTGGAGATTGAACAAGATGAGAATATTCTACAAATAATTCATAATTTCTATGATATTCTTTTATCGAATTGGCACACACAATTGAAATGGTTCAATCAGATCTTCACCAATCAGAATTGTTATCGTACACTAATCGAGATCTATATCGATGTATTGAACAATTTAGATCCGAATTTGAATGAATGTATTGATGCGGCACTAAAACAAATCGATGATAAATTGAATTTCGTTAATGAATTGAAACAGATCACCAAACAATTCGCTGATAATCTCGTCAATTTGATTGATACAAATCAAATCGATAAAGAGACGATTTTATTGCTGCTACAATCGATTTATAATTATTTAAAGTTGTATATGAATAAATATACAACATACGAACAAACCGATTTAATCAGGAAATTATCAAATATTAAATGTATTAAAGACGAATTATCCGACACGATTCAAGCGCTAAATCTGAGTATACCGCAAATTTTCGATTTAGCTAAAGACGCACAAAAACACTGCGAAACCATCACTGAAAATTACTGTTGTTGTGGCCTAATCAATGCTCTACGTCAATTTTTCTTGAATTACGCCAATCAGTACCGTGTGGCTTTACGACAAATCGAACGTAATCGTAAACATGAGCGTACCGATGATGATTTAAACAATTTCCAATTGTGTCTGTTATTATTACAGAATTGCGGTGAGATTCTGTTACAATTGGATCGATTAGAGAAAGATTTGATTAATAAGATTCTACAAAATGAACAGAAAAAACAACGTTTCGATTATAAATTATTGTTGTTGAATACGAATGATCGACGTGAATATGAATCGTTAATTAAATGTATTAATGATGGTACACAATTATCGATACTCGATCATGTTATCAATGAATTTAATCAATTATGTACGGATATTCATCATACAACGTATCAAATTGTATTTGCACCGATTTCAATCCAATTAGATCTGGTACAATCGACAAAGATATGGCAACAGTTTAATAATAGTAATTCATCGTTGCATAATAACGATTTGCCTGATTATAGTTTCTCGCCACAAGAGTATATCACGCAGGTATGCTTTTTTATCTAGTCTGTTTCACTCTTAATTATAAAGACAATCGATGCAGTTTCGGGAATTTTAAATATCCAGGAAATTCGTCTCTTTCTATAATCATCTCTCTCTCTCTCTCTCAACTGTGGTACAAGCCACGCCTTCGGACAGTTGAAGTTCAATGAGACTATCTCTAGGTCGTCTCAGATGGTTTGAGCATAAATAAAAATCATTAATTTTGATTTCTTTGGTCAAAAATTAGCAAAGCTTGTTTTACATGGGTATTAAACACTGTAATTTCATACACAATAGTATCCATTACAGTTGGACAGACGGTGAATAGTTCGTGGCAGTTAACATGTTAAAATTGTAGTGGAAATATTAACTGCCTCAGCTGAAACAAACTTTTTATACAGTTTCTGTGATTTTTAACAGAATTTTTTCGAAATTTAGGCGCTAAAATTCAGTTTTTATGGTGAACGTCCCTCTTATCCTGATAATCCTATCCCTTTTCTCTCTCTCTCTCTCTCTCTATCCCTCTCCCTCTTTCTCATCTACAGTACAACCCGCTACAAGCCACGCCTTCCAACGGTTGAAGTTCAATGAAACAATCTCTAGGTCGTCTCAGGCGGTTTGAACATAAAGACAAATCGTAATTTTGATTTGTTTGGTCAAAGATTAGTAAAGTTTGCTTTAGAAAGGTATTAAACATTGTTATTTCATACACAATAGTATCCATTACAGTTAGACGGACTCTAAAATGATTTTGTAGTTTAATGACTTTTAAAAAAAAACCTGTGATCAATCAAGACATTGACTGAAGTTGTAAAATTAGTCCTAAAGTAATACAAATTGCGTAAATTTTGGAAAAATTATATTTAAAAAATTCAGATTGAAAAATGGGGAATAATTCGTAACCGTTAACATGTTAAAATTGTAGTGGAAACATTAAACGTCTTAGCTGAAATTCAATAATTTTATACAGTTTTTGTGTATGTTAACAGAATTTTTTCAAAATTTACGGCGCTAAAATTCAGTTTTTATAGTGAACGTCTCTCTTATTCTCTCTCTCTCTTTATGTTTCATCTACAGTACAACCCGCTACAAGCCACGCCTTCCAACGGTTGAAGTTCAATGAAACAATCTCTAAGTCGTCTCAGGCGGTTTGAACACAAAGACAAGTCGTTAATTCTGATTTGTTTGGTCAAAGATTACTAAAATTCGCTTTAGAGAGGTATTAAACACTGTTATTTCATACACAATAATATCAATTACAGTTTGACGGTCTCTGAAACGATTTTGTACTGTAACGACTTTTCAAAAGACCTGTAATCGATCACCAAAAGTAATATAAATTCTGTAAATCTTGGAAAATGTCTATGGGCGTAAACAGATTAAAAAATGGGGATAGTTTGTGGCCGTTAACATGTTAAATTTGTAGTAGAAATATTAACCTTCTCAGCTGAAATTCAATATTTTTGTACAGTTTTTGTGTACGTTAGCAAAATCTTTTCTTATTTTGCAGCGCTAAAATCCAGTTTTTATTGTGGACGTCTTATCTTCATGATTCTCTCTCTCTCTCTCTCTCTCTCTCCCCGCCCCTCTCTTCTACAGCATAACCTGCTACAAACCACGCCTTCGAAGGGTTGAAGTTACATGAAACGATTTCTAGGTGTGATTAGAAATTGGTAAAGAAAAGTTTGCTTTAGAGACTTGTTAAAAGACACGACAGTATTAATTATAGTTGGGCGAATTGTGTAACTATTTTACGTCCCAATAACTTCTACAATTTGTGGAGTTAAATTAACATAGAAGCTTAAATTTGCAAGTTTTAAATCGCATGGGTTCAAAGACAGAGATCGGTAGTCAATTTGTTGAAAATCATAGCAAAATCGGTCAATCCAGAGATTGATTTGAGTTGCAAAATTAATTTAAAATAATGGAAACGCTGTAAATCTTGCAAAATTTCTACAGATATAAAATAAACAGATATTGTAAAAAAAATGTGGTCCGTTTCGGTTCAACCGTTTTAGAAATCGATACTGGTTGATTTATGGGCGTAACATATGAAAATTGTAGTGCTTGCACAATTTTTTGTCGAAATCTGATTATTTTATGCGTGTAGAAATTTTTCAAAATTTAAGCTCCACAATTATTACTTCGATTGTGAAGTAATTTAACAACTTGTTACTCTTACCCAACCAATTCTGCTGCACAATTCGTAAAAATAAGCTGTTTTATTGAAATAATAATAAAAAAATTGAAAGTGCGTGGAACGCCACGCGTTAGAAGTGTAACTTCATAGGTTAGAGATAAAGTTCATTTTTTTATTGGTTTATTTTCTTTCTGTCGTTGCCTGAAGGCTCGATTTTTTCTGTAGTTGTCTTTTTCTGCATTTCACTTATCTCAAAACAATATTCATATATAATTTAACGCCATTAATTAATTTATAAATACAAAAATCATAAATCGCGGTATGCCAGGAAATTTTAGTTTCGTTCCAGGGGGCGCTGTACATCGATCAATGATACTAACTTTATACACTAGTGTTTATTTTACACAGTTGGCAGAACTGACAGAGAGAGTAGAAGCGATGCTATGGCAACACCCCCACTCTTCCCTCTCAATTGTCTGTTAGTGGGGAAGTGTTTCCCCTCATGGGGTCACGCATTTTCGTTA